>JZLH01S0628580.1:56290-75921 GCA_001188425.1 Eucidaris tribuloides | reverse complement strand
GTTCTCCCATTGAGTTTCAAAACTAGTGAATGATAAAGGACAGAAGGAAGATTATCATTCAAAAAACTGAGCCATGGTTTTAAAAAATGAACTATAACTATAGATAACTTGTATGTGTTCATGTATGCAGCATGTACAAATTGTGTCAAAATATTTACATGTAGCAAACGGAATTAGTGCCAAAACCGTAGTATCTTGAATTACCCTCCAGATGACAGGTCCTTCACTTTTTATTGGTATCTTGACTAGTCTGGCTACCAGACCAAAATATATTTGAACAGTATTCCATAATTGACTCCATGTGTTTCACCAACAGACAGTGCCTTGCATGGTCTTAGAGTTTCCCAAAATCATCATGATAAAAGCAACACAATTACCCAGCCACATTTACCAGAATCTGATGGCATTCAAAAATAAGTGGGAAATACAGTAAGCATTAAGCAAATTGAGTTCTTTTTTAACCCGAACTTCCAAAGATCAGGCTTTGCCCAGTTTTGTTGCAAATTTCTGGTACACTGTATGTATTTCTCCCACTTTAGTGTTGGCAGAAGAGTCCATGGACAATTGTGCAAAGACTAATAAAGCACACAATTTTGGTCGATCAGACAAACTTTTTGTCGATCTTTCACAAAGTAGGCCTATTCTTTTGTCACTCCAGACATCAGAAAACAGCATCAAACCTACTGAAAACTGTTTATTGTGACAAATTCAAAATTCAAGTTTAAATGTTCAAGTTTAAATTAAAGGAGAGCATCTAGCGGTATGTACATTACCCAAGGGAAATTTTACATTTTACATGTACATAGATTTTACATTTTGAGTAATTTCTCAAAAAGGGAGGGTTTCAGGGCATTGATAGATCATATAGGTGTACATCTGAAAAATATGTTTGCAGAGAATTTTGTTGTTTACCATATACCAAAACTATACTTGGGCTTTAAAGAGTGATCATTGGGTAATATATTACAATGATTTGTAAATGATGGTGTGGAATTACATTTTAAATAGTGATATTTCATTGAAAACTTATTATGGCCGTTATTGTTTAGTGTTATTGATTTTGACTTTATGACCCTGGACCAACATACATGTACATGTATACTAGGGATGTTATACATGTACATGTAGAGGTCCTACAGGGAAAATGAAAGATGATAAACAAGCAAGTTTTATACATAAAAAGTTAAGTAGTACAATATTAATGGAATAAAAATGGAAAAATACTGGATTTCTTTGGTTATTGTGGTAATTTTTTTTGTTTAAAGGCAGGGGATCTCTTTTGCATGCCTAAAAATTAACATTGTGAAAATACAATGACATTTAGAAGAAAATGCCATCTGGGAACCTTCAGCAAAATATAGGAGCTAAAAACTCAGTTTTAGTGGAATTAAAGTGACCGTTAGACTCTGATTTGAATTTTTTCTCTCGAGGAAAAAATTCATACCATAGAACCATATATACTAAACGGCTATTGTTTATCTTTCTCATTTTTCAAATTCTAGGTAATCACTGACCCCCAGATTTCACAGACATGCCCTTCTTCATTAGCCCAAGGGCATGGGTTATCTTTTCCTGGTCTGTGGGGATGTTTGCAAATGAGATCCACTGCCTTTAAGTTGAATTTCTGGTATTAGGTTGCCAAAAGGGCAGATGTATAGTGTATTGGTAGGCTAGTTCATGTAGGTCAGGGATGTTTTAAGTTCTTTGAAATGCTGTGGGTGGAATCTCCAGTTCTTACGTTTCATTGGTCCAAAGGGAAATATGTGTTGTAAGATTTGCATATTCATGATGAAGAACATTTCCATAAAAATAACAGTAACGGGGTGTCAATAATATGATAATGTACTGTGTGTACTGTATGTACTGTACATAATTATGTAGGGTGCAAAATTATCTACTCATTACCTCTACATGCAGGTGCAAATGGGCAGCACAAGAGGTTCAATGATTGCCCTTTACCATGCAGCTTTATTCTCAAGAAGATTATATTCAAACATTTGAAATACCCAATAAGTCTTTTTCAATAAATAACAAACAAATTTTCATGTTAAGACATCAGAATTTGTAAAAAATAGAGAATCAGCAATGCATTAAATTCCTGGAATGTAAACTTTATATGTTTGGATTATTTGGGGAAGTCATCTTTGCTGAGAATGTGTACGGGAATTTTGTCAGTTCTATTTGTCTTCATCTTTATGTACATGTATGTTTACATTGCTATCATGTGGCCTTATCATGGTTTCAGGTGTTGCTTCTGTCATAAGTGTAGATTATATGATTCTAACTTAGTTACCTACAATGAAAGAAGAAGTGAGCCGTTAGTTAATGTTTTATCTTGAACAAACAGGTGATCATCAATCATAAAATTTTAAGTTTTTATGATAGAACAGATAAGACACAGATAAACATGTATTCAATGAAAATAATTTACGTGATATTAATCACAATGCAGCAATCCGTGACCTGCAGTTCCTATTCCGTAGAAAAGGATAGTTGAATTTCAAATTCTTTCGTGGACTACTCGTGACACGTTTTCACCGAATCGTCCCGAATACCAGAAATGTCCACCAGATACTGTGATTAGGCAATGACTGAGATCGTATTCATCGTAATACACTTCCTTCTTGAGTGGTCATTGGCGTGATACTAGCGTCAAGTATGTCCTGGTGTGGTCGAGATTCTCTTCATTGACAGCCGATTCGCTCTTGCACGCGGAGAGGAACCGGACTTGGCAGCCGTTCTGGTAATTGATAAAATTGTCCTCCTCTGTCAGAGAAAAGTGTAATTGATAAGTTGAGAAGCCTACCAGCACAAAAAAAATGGCGATTGAGGTGATTAGGGGAATATTGTGTACGCTGTAAATTGTGTGTGACATGTTAAAACGTTCCCCCACCCTCTTTCTCACTTACTGCCCTACCACCCCCCACCCCCACCCCACCCCCTGTACAAATAGTGTAATATGTTTGTCTAAGCTCATGGTCCAATGAGCAGGCCTGATGGCTGATTCATGGAAGGTGTCACTAGATGACTAGTTGACTACATAAAGTGGCAGGTCTTTGCTTCGTGCTATCACTCTGCGGTTTGATTCGGATGGAGGAGGGAGCACTTTGCTTGCTACTCAAGATAATTCATCTCACAACTTGCATCTCTGATGTTGATGAGCTGCCTTATTGTGGATTCCCTGTTTATCATTGCTTGTGCTAGCAAAGGTTAGTTTACCATCTATGTTTATTTGTTTACTGACAGCTTGTGATTTTAAAATATTTTAATTTCAGAAAAAAAATATTTGTTTTGTTGGATTTATTTTGTTCCAATCGGTATGTTTTAACTAAGTCCTGGTCAGAAAGAAGTACCGTACGAATGTTGCAAACATTTTTTTCTATAGTTTGCATGATAGTAAACCCATAATTTCCAATTTCTTATTTATAAAATTCTGTTTTCTTTATATTAAAAAAATTGTTTTCTTCCATTTTCTTCAAATTTTGGAAAAAAAGATGTTTTTTTTGTTTTCTTCAATTTCTTTTTTGAGTTTTAGTTTTTCATTTTCCAAAGTTAAAAAATTTTGTTGAAAATTTTTGAATTCACAATTTTGTTCAATTTTCCACAAATGCACTGATTTTTGTATTTAATTGCCCTTTGTGTCAGATCCTTGTATTCCAGTTGTATTGATAGCTTTACAGATTTAGATGCAGTACATGTACATTCTCTTTCTCAACACCATTTTCATGATAGACTTTCATCGTATGACTGATTTTTGCAAATCGCTGACTATTTTGAAAAATATTGAAATTTCAGTTATCCTGGAAAAGAAACTTCTGCCCAAACTCTTAAATGTGTGAAATTCCATGCCTTTTTCTGCATTGCTGAAAACTCTGATAGATCTGTAAATCTGTAATAATTGTTAATTTCAATAACAATTTGTTGTTAATTATCGATTGATTACAATCTTGGCTTTAATCAACAAAGAATGATTTGTCACAAATGTTGCAGGTGCTGTTTTGTGAAAGTTTACCACTTTCAAAATTTATTCAGAGTAAATCTGGCTTATTTTCAGCTTACACAAATTTAAACTTGTTGCCATGATACTGTATGCAGGATTGATGAGCTGTACCTATGTTGACCTAGGATTGATTATCATTATCATGGAAGATATGACATCCACATACAATTTGGATAATCAGAAAATTAAATAATTGGTGTATTTACTGTACTCTGTTGAAGGAACTTTGGATTTGAAGGTTTGGACTACCGGTATATTTTTTACAAATCAACTGAAACATACACATACGTGTACATGTACATGTACACATAAACAGCAAAATGGAGAAATCAGAGTTATATGTGTATTTCATATTATATCCCTCATTGTAAGTTTCTTGAATTCTGGTTGGTCAAAAGTATGTCACATGATGAAAAATAAACACACTATTCTGTGAGTCTGGGAGACAATCGTTCTGAAAGTACTATAGTAGTCGGAGAGTACAATAGCAAAGTACTATTGTACTCTCGGAGAGTACAATAGTAAAGTAATATTGTACTCTCGGAGAGTACAATAGTAAAGTACTATTGTACTCTCGACAGCAGGAGAGTACAATAGTAAAGTACTATTGTACTCTCGACAGCGGGATCGCGATTTGAGCTGAATTCAAAAGCCGAATGAATCCTGTGTAAAAATACATGTACCGAACGCTATTTTTTTCCGTACGTGTGAAAGACATTATAGCGTGCACGCCCGTACGGAAGTTTGGCAAAGTTTAAGATAAACACTGGGTTAAGTGCGTCAAATTTGAGTTAGGTTTATAGTTAAAATAAGAATGAGGATTAAATTAGTGTTTTATAGGTTTATGAAATTGATACTCGACTAACTAGAGTGTACGTTAATGGAATTGCATCCCTATCTGTACTGCAAGTAAAAATATCGTGCACCTGTATGCGGTGCGACACACACTTACTCGTAGGGGTTACCGTAAATACATTTCATTTTCTTTTCTTTTTTTCTTTGTGTAATTTCCCTGTTATTCGATGACGGATATAAAACAAATATATCCTATGCTGAGAGTCTCTGTTTGAAACTATGACGCCCTCGGTTACGTTAACTGTTAAAATAGTACAGTCCACGTAACCTCGGGCTTGTCATAGTTTCAACCAGAGACTCTTGTATCAGTATATATTTGTATACTGTAAAACTGATAATGTCCACATTGTGGCCATTGCTGGTCATAATGGGCAGCACTCTCACAGTGTAATGACTTAAAGGTCAACACATGGTTGCCAATCAGATTCTAAATTCTTGTTGTCCTTTCGGGATGAAGTTACATTCTTATCATAGTGACAATGTTTGTTGCGTTGGCTGACAACACAGTTTGACATCCTTCCTGTGGCTTTGCGTAATTAGATCATTTCAAGGTCACAAGTTTTGTGACAAGGTATGATTATGGTTGCAAATTGCACTCATGGCTCTTCATACTCACATGTACTCTACGACTACGTAAAATTACACCCCCCCTCCCCTTGTACAATTCTAAAGCCATTATGTCAATATTTCAATAACAACAGAGACCAGGTGATTTGTGGTCGCTCTTTGTTAACATGTGAGTTATGGCTGGGTAAGTTTCATATCATTATCGTTTATAAGTGTTATGTTGTGGTTACGGTCCCGCAATGTCAAGTGCCAGTGCAGTGAGTGAAACACGCTAATTATGACATATCATAACTCAATGATCCGTCATTAACTATTGAGTGGAATGCTGTACAGGTTTGTAATGTACTGGAGACTTGATGATTTTCAGGTGAGGTGACTTGTGAAAGGTAAATAACATGATTGGGCTTAGTCCTCAACTTGGGCAGAAACTATTTCAGAATCAAGTAAATTATGCAAGGATTCTATGAAAATCTTGCGGTCAAACGTTGCCTTATTCTGAAATAACCACTGTCCCTAGTAAGTACTGGTAATAAAGTGAGTATCCTTATTAAGTAAAAGTGGAGTTGACACATTTAATTAATTTTCAAGTTTTGAATAGAAACTATTGTGCTTGGCAACTTTACTACTGGAGTTTCAAATTTATTACTCTGGCACTCTGCAGCTACATGTACAAGAAGCTATTTCTATAATTGTGGTAATTGCAAATTTAAATTGATTGTTATTTTAAGTTCAGATCATTTTTCATTTTCAATGGTGTGTGGATTTCATTCCTGTAAACTGATAGTCCAAGCAAATGTAATATTTACCTTTGTCTCCCAGAGGTCCTTGTAACCCAATAAAGAAATGACTGGGTTTATATCAACATGATTTACAGGTTGTATGATTGACGGGTAATATGATCAGTTGGAGTACCACTACTTTATCATCTGAGCCAAGGCATGTCACTCTGGCTCAGAATTGTTGAAAGGCATTTTTTTTTTTAGCATTGTGGTAGTTTAATTAAAGTGTTAAATTTTGATATCTGAGCAGTGCTTGCATCCATGGAATGTAAACAGCTCAGAATACACAATTTTAGAAATTTTAAAAATTTAGAAAGTTACTGCTGCTACATTGCTAGTATGTAGGCTACGTACTAGCAAGATATGTATCAAGAATTATCACACATGACATAAGCATCCAGTGGGCTCTTCATTGTAACATCACAGTCTAGGGGGGGGGGGGGATGGGCAAGGTAAAACCGATTCCTCATAGATTTTCACCTTTTTCAAAGTACTAAATTAAGTTTGACCCTATCAGAGATACTAACAACATGAAGGATTGTGTAGCTCAGATTTTTAAACATGAAACATTGTTAAATGATGCCTTTAAAGTTTCAGGGAATAGGATGCACTTTGGTTTGCAGCGTTGCGTTGGATCACACCCTAACAACCAGTAGGAAACTACAATGTAATAGTTCATGGGTGTGTCCAGGAAGTTGGCAATTGGTGGGGGGGGGGCTATCAGAAAAATGGGAAGACCCTTGCCCCAAAGTTCCTTAACGCTTTATTTTTCATTGGTTAATTTCTCTTATATTTTTGAAGACCCCCTCCCTTTTCAGGTTTTTGGAACTGACATGGGGAGTTGGAAACATAGAGAAAAAAAAGAGAGATGGTTTACTTCCCAGAGGTGTCAGGGTCCAAATCAAAATACCTGTCTATAGTGGTTGCTCAAGGCAAATGTAAGTGGCCTGTATAGACAGGTGTTAAAACACACAACTTGTTCAATGGAATCATTTCAGTGGCTTCTGTAGGCAGGTTGGATGCTATACAGAGGTGGCCATTAACAGGTTTGACTATATCACCAAAACAAGAAACTTGACTCTTCTTCCCCTCCCCCCCCAAAAAAAAAGGAGGGGGGGGGGTGATCTGGTCCCCTGGGAATCCGGGCTGCCGTTCACTGAAGTAACTTGAACTCACAGATTCGAATTAATGTCATGCCATCTGTTTCGCTGTGTAGTGAAAATGTATACTGTAATCGGAACTTTTGTTCACACTTGACAGCAATTTATGAGAGTATTTCTGAACATAAACCCCTTATGGACTGTCTACTTGAACGTCTGGATGTCAAAATCGTTAGATATATTACGTGCAAGTCATTGTTTATTTCTTCTTGCTGCCTGCTATATTTAGCACGAATCACATTTGACCATGCAATTTACTTGGAACTTGTATGTATTGTAATGAACTTATAAAGGTTTTGTGTACTTTTTGATTAATTATGTATAATATGCTATACATGTGTGCATGGCGAGACTGATTTTGCATTCTTAAAACCAATGAGACAATATGCTTAAAATTGAAACTTGTGCAGTTTTGAATCTTAACGCCAAATTTCCTTTACTTAAAAAAAAAAATGAAGCCATTGTACCCAATCCCAAACAAGCCATAGCAGCAACAACAACAAAAATTTAACCTGAAACTGACAATATATACAGTGTATATACACACAGACACACACACACACACACACACACCGACACAGACACACACACACACACACATACATGTGTAAGCACAGATGCAGTCACAGACACACACAGACATACACACAGACACACACACAGACACACACACACACACACACACACACACACATGCACAAATACATACTAGTGATGATAATTCAGTACAGATTATGACTTTTGGAATGATTGTATGTGTTTGTAGCTTGTGCAAATAAGCCAACCATAATTTCTTTGATTCTAGAAACCTAAACTACAAAATGGTTACATATTCACAGAAGATTTATTTCTGTAACAATTCAATGTGTTAACATGAGCTTGTATCTGACTCTTACTTCATCAGACAACTAAGTCTAACAATTTTTCCATCTTTTGTATCTGTTTGCCAGCAGACCACATATTGATGTAGGACCAAGTCTCTGCTGATGTCATAATCAATAATTGCAGTAGTTACAATCGTCATCGTCTTCAAATGCAACCATGACGAAGAGGATTGCCCCGTGTCGTGCCTACCTCCTGCCCTTCGTCTGCTACATCCTTTTGGTTTGCACCAACATCATCTGTAAGTAAAAATAATTATCCTCAATATTTGTCAAAGAGCGTATGATAGCAAGGTCTTTAACCTGTTGAAGAGGATTTGATTTTGATATAAAGTGCATTTTCCACACAGCTGATTCAGCGCAAGATACATGTATCTGGTGCTTAGTCCTCAATGGGATGAAAACATTCTTAGAGAAATCTGGCAACCGACTTGCGAAATCAAGGATGCTGGGAGGCGACACGTAGGGGGTGAAGTTTCTACCATTTCTCTGAATCTGATAGCTACATTAATACATTGGTATGTGATCTTAATGCCCCCTCAATGATCAAATACATACATACTTGTATCTGGAGATTTACAGCATGTTTGCCTGTGCCCGTGACCTTCTGCTGCACCTGTGCAAGTTTCTTAACTCCTAAATAAATGATTGTAACTTTTTACAATGACAGTTTTGTATGTTGTGAGGACTGTATTATGGGTGAACAGTGAAAATGGACTAACAGTACCAGTACAATACTTTTTAACATTGAGGAAGCCCCAAAAGAAATACAAATAGATAAATAAATAAATAAATAAATAAATAAATAAATAAATAAATGGATAGATAAATGAATGAATGAATGAATGAATAAATAAATAAATAAATAAATAAATAAATAAATAAATAAATAAATAAATAAATAAATAAATAAATAAATAAAAGGTTAACTCTATCAGAATTACAAAATCCCGGTGGCAATGGGTTATTGATTATTAAGACCTGTGTGAATGACTTCTCAGGGTTATTTCATTTACTCCATTTTCAAAAGTCCTTGCATGTATCCTCCGTATGTTACCCCTTATTACCTTTCCCGGTGCTCAATCTCTCCATGTTTGGTTTAGAGTTTCAACATTTTATGGAGTGACAAATGGCAGGTTATAATAATTCCTGGTAGTATTTATTTATGTAACTACATTATGTTCCTGTAGGGTATTCAGTTACAAGGAACCTATCAACATACATGTAGTGCATTATTTACTCCACCAGAATTGAACAAATTATATGACATTTTTTTTTTATAGTTTTGTTATTAAAGGCATTGTATAACAATATTTCCAGTTTTAAAAAAAATCTCAGCTTCATGTACATGATTCCCCATGCTACCAGTGTCTCTGATATAAAGGTCTTAAGTAAAGCCCTGAAAAAAATTGCAGTTCAATATGATCATTAAAGTGCTTTTAAAATGTGAAAATTATTGCATGACCATTCCAGTCCCCCCCCCCCATAGACTGTAGTGTTGTGTTGCAGAATTTTGTGGGCCGACAATAATTCATGTCCTGATTTTTTGCTGTGCATATTATACAAGTGACAACATAACTGTCTAAATTTTTGTGTTTTAGGGTGTTTATTTGTCCATTCAAACACTGTCAGATATGTCAGACAGCAAAGTTTGACCATTCTTTAAAGATTGTGTCATTGATTTGCACCTCAAAAAACATCTATATGAATCAAATCAGCTGAAATCATATCCAATGTGAAGATTAATATAAATAAACACCTCTCATAGAGACTTGGGGTAAAATATTGAGTTTTGGTGAAAATCTGGACGGTTAAACTTCATCCTTTTTCAAATTACTCAGGAGCAATTTAAAAAAATCTGCGACGTCAAAGGTGCACGTGCCGTTCCAAAATGGTCCGATCAGCCATTAACCAAAGGTCGCGCAGGGGATAGCCGTTAACCAATCAGAGGGCTGCGTTGGTCTTGCTACGGTGCACAGTAACTGCGATTTGCAGTTTGAGCAAAATTGAAACTCACAGAAAGAACAACATTCTGGTAACATGTCGTTATTAGTTTTTCTCATAAAACAACAAATTCATTACGTATGGATCTCAGACTTTCAACACACCATTTGTAAGTACTAAACTACCGTTTGGTATTGATAATGAAGGGAAGTAATGGACTTGCACATCCCTGACACAATCTTTAAATGGGGCTTCCACAATGTACACTGTTATTGCCTTTAACTGGAACATATAATGGGAGATTTTCAACAGAACATTTTTGCAGGTACACATGTACCTCGTACAGTATGCTCATTTTGGGGGCTTTTGTTCGAGGTGGGTTAGTTATTGTGTCCCACATCAATCTTGCCCAAACATTAAAATGAAAGCTGAAATGAACCTTTGATCAGCAACATCTGACAGGCTCGGATCATTTCACGACAAACACACATTATCTCATTTGTATTTTATTCATACCAATGTAAAAAAATTCTCGATAATGTTGTTTATTATGCCCTTTGTACTTGTGGACTCCCGCTGTGTGAAGCAAAGATCAATCATAGCAAACAGACAACACATTAAAAAAAAATTAAATTGATGTCGAGGAATTCAAACTTTGGCTTGGAGCTAAAAGGGATTTACCAGAAGAAACAGAATAGTGCTATTTATGTTGAACATTCCATGTATAAGCTATTAAAGATAACGCAAGTGCTGTACTATCCATACTCAAAGTCCATAGCACCTTGTTTGAGAAGGCAAAATTTCAGACTGTAGATCTACATAGTTAAATTTTGAATTTTGCATCAATAGCCAGCAACATTTTACATGTACATGTATCCTACAGCTATAAAACCCAATTAAGGTTTAGTTTAACTAAATGGTGAAAAATCAAGTTTTTAATGACTTTGTTTTAAAACTACATGTTTATCATCTTGCAATGCCTTGTAAACTCACATGTTCTGTAATGCTTCAATTTTTTTTAAGAAATTGATGAAAAAAATGATCCCCCTCCCTCACCCCACCCTGACCATATTGCTGTAGGAAATTTACAGTAAACAGCTACTATCTGCTCTTTAAAAAAAATAAAAACATCACAATTTGTCACCTTAAACAATTTTTTCAGTTGGTTTGATGTTTTCTGATGTCTTAGGTGACAAAATGATACTTTGTGAAAGACTGAAGAAAAGTTATTTCTGACTCAACTTAACTTGGGCTTTGAATTTAACCCATTGGCTACGGGAACCGGATGTGCCCTGTGTTAACTCTATGGGATTTTCAGAATCTCGGAGGCAACAGGTTATTACAGTGTAAAAGTTAGATTTAAGCAAAATGGGCTGAAACCTGAAGATCAAAATGTTACCTCAAAATGGCACATACAAGATTATTTCTGTCATTTCTGAGATGTATACTGGATCATGAATAATAAGCACATACTTGTTACTTGTATAAAATTAGAGATACACTGTATGTGTGGAATTTATATGAAGTGTGATGTAAAAGGCAAGGCACAGTTTTGTTTTCATTACCGCTACCAATAAACTCATCAAACTTCCTGTTTCCATACAATGTAGTTGTAAAGAACACTGAACCATAGCCACAGGAGAAGGAACTTGTCTTTTCTGTACAGCTGTCTCACATGATGCCATTTCACAATATAGTGTAATTTACAGCCTATAGATTTAAATTATGTCTAGAACTGAAGTCAGTTGCAAACATACATGTACAGTACTCTTATTTCATTTGTTTTGTTCGTTTGACGCTTCATGGTAAGAAAACAAAATGTTTCATAAGTTACGTACGTATGAGCAGCTGCACTTGTCATGACTCATCTTTGCACAGGGGAGGGGTGGGGTGGGGTGGGATGGGATGGGATGGGATGGGAGTGGTGGCGGGGTAGGCAGTCTAGGGAGCAGGTGGACCAGTGACTCCTAATCTTGTTGTTTTGTGTGCTTCATTGTTCAAAACGTTCTAAGCTAGAGCTGGTTGGAAACAATAATTATTTAGCATCAAAAATTAAACAAGCGTCACATGTGTCATACTTGTCTGGATTAATGCAGGATGGTCTTTAAATACTAAAAGTTTTCGTGCTAAGATGTTAAGAACTTTGATTGAATTCCTGCTTGGGGGGCGGGTCACAAGTACTGATAGAATCCAAGGAATGAATTGAAATTAAAGTACATAGTAGATGAATTTAATAAAACTCGGAAACTTTGTCGTTGTATGGGACACTAACAAAGTTACCAGCTGGACATATACATTTTGACAAAATGAACATATGCAAAATTCTCCACCAAAAAAGGGACAGCATTGAGGTTAAAAACAAATTTAGTTAAAAATGTAAAGTGTCATCTAGCAAGTAGCAACTACTGCATTAAGCAAATCATGCCTGCTGGTGCTGGTGTGACTTTATGTAGCCAAGTGAATGACTGGATTTTAGGGTACTTGTAATTCTACTGGTATGCATGGCATGGTTTCAAGAGTAACAAAATAAAAGTGTCTGCTGCAATTACAAAAAAAAATAGAAGTTTTTCTCCCATCTGTTGACTTTGGTAACTTATTAATGTTTTTTATTGAGTGTACATACATGTAGTTTATACTGGTACTGTACCTACATGCCAACCCGCACTCATTTTTTTTATTGTTATATCACGTGCATCCAATAAATCGTGACAGAATAAATGTAGTTTGTCTTTGTAGTTTACATTGATCAAAGGTTTTTTTTTTCTATTGTTGGAAATAAAAATCAAAGGAAAAATGTGCCCTAAAGCTGCACATTTCCAAAGTAAAAAGAAACTATTCAAACTAAATTTATAAATGTTATTCAGAATGCAACATTTTGCACAAGTTGTAAACATTGATCATAATTGATATTGATGAACCACATTTGAATGTGAGCCAATTGACACACAATTTTAATTCCAGAGAGAATTTTTTTTTCCATTTTATTGCCCTTCTGAGGTTCAGATGGCTTTTTCAAATTACTCAAGTGGGACCATTTTGTACTCCTAATCTTCTTGATTTATTTCGTCAAGTGTAGTGGGAATATTAAATTTGAGTTTGTGCAGTCCTCATAAATCATTCATGCAACAAGTGGTGGTTTGGTTTGTAGCTTTGTATGCACAAACAGACAGACAGACATACACAGACAGACACATACATGTGCATGAATGCACACAATATAGGTTTCATTCTAAATTTTAGTAAAATAGAATGTACTTCTATTTCATTGGACATTACTGTCATTATAACTACACTGTACACATAATGTGTGTGTGTGTGTGTGTGTGTGTGTTTAATACAAATATGCAAGTATGATTGTTTATTTGCTACATATTTCTTAAAATTTACTCATTATTTCAGTGTCATCAGTCATAATTATCTAAATGGGGGGTTTCAAGCGCCGTGACATGATCGCGTATCCCGCGCGCAAAGGAATGCGCGTATACGCGCTGCCGTGAGACGCGTATGATATCGAAAATATCAGATGCTGAGGAAAAAATATCAGATACATCCGGGTACTTTTGTATTGTTTACGAGTTAAAATCAAGTTTCCACACAAATAATGTATTATAAGTTTAACCATTTGTTTTAATTCACCCTATATCATTACTTCTGTGTGCTTGCTTTGCTTAATTTATTATATCATAGAAGAAGATGTGATTTCTGTTGAATAAGAAGAATTACAAGTTGCAAAACGAAGAATGAAATCAGAGTGGGCAGTGGTCGTCATTGTAAGATTCAATGATTTGTACAGAATTTAATTTTATTATTTCAATAATTTTCTAGAGGATTTAGACAATAATGATAATATTGGATGGCTTATTTTCGGTGGACCCAGAAAATATTGTACTCCTTATGAAAATATCAGACTCGTCTGCGACTCGTCCGATATTTGTCACAAGTCGTACAATATTTTCTTGTGTCCACCTCAAAGCCATCCAATATTATATAAATACTAATTGGCTATAAGCTAACGATGCCATGACAGACTATTGTTTGTATAAACCGCACCCACTATGAAAAATAAGCAAGCTCTGTCCACTTTGATTGATCTAGAAAGACACATAATGTGCATTAAATGGAGACGTAGACCAACATAGCATGCAAACAAAATTGTGTTAACACGAGAGTACATAGAAACAAATGAATGTGTACGGCAAATACAATACTACACAGTGTGCAAGCACCATTAAACATACGGTGCTAGCTTCAAAACTGAAATGAATGCTTTGGTGAGAGGAGAAAATTGTACAGTAAGCGGTGGTTAAACTGAATGAGCATCTAGTTTATCAGAAATTGACAGATGAGAAGATGGAGAAGAGGAAGGGGATAGGGGAGGAGGAAGAGGAGGAGGAGGAAGACAGGGAGGAGGAGGAAAAAGAAGGGGAGGAGGAGGAGGAGGAAGAAGAGGAGGAGGAAGAAGAAGAAGGGAGGAGGAGGGGAAGAGGAGGAGGAAGAAGGTGAGGAGGAAGAGGAGGAGGAAAGAAAAGGAAGAAGAAGAAGAAGAAGAAGAAGAAGAAGAAGAAGAAGAAAGAAGAAGAAGAAGAAGAAAGAAGAAGAAGGAAAAAGAAAAAGAAGGAAAGGAGGAGGAGGAGGAGGAGGAGGAGGAAGAATAAGAGGAGGAAGAGGAGGAGGAGTTGGTTTTATTGGGGGAAGGGGTGGGGGGACATATATACGACCCTGTTCCCAGAGGGTTGTCACACTGTGATTGGATACAACCTGTTTGATTACTAAGATGAGGGCAATATAACAGGGACATTGACCATATGGTCTGGAACCATACATCTTTCCTTTGATGGATGAGTAGCTTCGTAACATGCCGAGCAAGGAGCAAGTCACTGATACTTGATAGGACCATGTGGTCCGTTTGGGCCAGTGCCAACATCCTGTATCCTCGAGTGGTCCTTTTGGGTGCAACCATTCCTCCATGAAAATGCCCCATTGTGACAACTTATTGCCTTTGTTGACTCAACACTGCCCATATATTTAATTGGCAATCATGTTCTCATTATGTTTGAGAAAAATCGCTGATCGTTTCCTTTGTATCCAAACAGTGGACGATATAACATGGTGCCAACATGCACAAAGAAAGGTACATGTACTGTATCTCTTGATATGACAATTGTACTTTCAACTTTGACAACTTTAGTTTGTTTTTTAAACTGAGATTGTTTGTGTGTTGATTGATTGAAATAAGGATCGCATGACAAACTGTACTTTCTAAAGTCCTTGTGCCTGGTAAAGCTGTTTTTCAGAGGGTTGAAATAAGATCGTGGAAGTGACACAACACACTGTAATACCTGTTGTTTTGATAAATAATTACTTGAGTCCTATTCTGGCAGGTGTTTATCAAACCATGGAGGTCTCTAATACCTCCATGATTAAACAAAAATAATTCATGGAAACTGTACAGTATATTCTTTTGTTTGTAATAGTTTCGAACACTACACATTGGTCATGTGACCTGTCGCAGTGATACCCATATAAAGGTGCAAACTGTGGAGTTGCTAAAAAGTCAAGGTATAAGCCTTTGGGTAACATTGAAATTTCACATGAGATAATTGTAGCTGAAATATCAAAAGAAAAAAACAACTGTTTAAAAAATCTGAAGTTACATTTTATTTTTGCTAAACACATACACAAATTTCCGTTTTTCATGTCTTCATATTTTGTGATTTTTTTTCATAGTAAGACCCTCATGAAGGCAAATCTTATGAGCATCAAATTTGATGTACTTGTAAAATACAGGATTCATTCCCATCAGCTGCTCTGTGGGGAGATTTAAATCTTTATGCGCCATGTTTACCACCCGCTGTGCCACATTAATTTCCTAAAAATTTTGTTTTCTAGAAAAAAAAAGTCCCATGGACTGATCACTATGAAAACTCTTATTGCTAGCGGGGGCGAATGATGTCAGAAGAACAAATACTGTAGCTCTCACTTTTCCGTGACAGGCATTGATATAGATGCATACATGTGCAAACTGGCGAATGAAGCATGGCTAGGAGCGTGCAGATCAGTGATCGAAGCAAACAAAGAGTTATTAATATCCTGATCAACTAAGTTGATAAACACTCCCACTTATAATAGATTGATAGACCCCTGATGTATTTGCTTCAGTGAGTATACCGATTATGCCCATTGTATGTTTTATCATGACTTGAAACATCAAAATGAAGCGTGATTTATGCATTTCCTAAGATTTCTTGCTTGTTATTCCCCCAGTCAGCAGCTGTCATCTCTTCTTCCCCCTCCCAATCCTTTCACCCCCCCCCACCCCCACCACCACCATTTCCCCCTCTTTTTTATCCTGTTGTTTAAACAGGCAGCTCATTGATTATAGGCACTCGGGCAAATGTTTGATGTGTCCCAACACTTAACAAAAGTTGGAGCACATTGTATAATATATGAGGGTCTACAGTGTTTGATATATCACTGGTATCTTTTGTTACAACCCAGTGTAATGAAGTATTGGTGCTATTTAACTTCACGCTGGAGTATAATTGTGCATTTACATACACAGAGTGTAATTATAATCATCCAAATGGAAATAATATGCATTTGAACCAAATTTCATATTCTGTGATCTGCCGAACTCTCAATATTGAATAGGTTCCTGATACGAAGCCGCCACTAGTTAACAACAGATACTGATCTTTGATTATTTGTTGTTGCTGGTAGGCCTTTGTCCAGATTTTCACCCGCTCATGTACCAGAGTAGTGATTTCCATTGTTGCATGGATCATTTGATATCATCAGAGTGCGGATATGGGGTATTTGAAAAATGTCCCAAATCATTATGTAGAAGTACAGACATGTTGTTTTCATATTTCAGTCGTAGGGAGACAACACTATTTAAAAGTGCATTTACACTTACTTAGATCATTTGACTGGAGTCACACATCGTTTGAGCTTTGTCATCATCATTATCGTTATAGTCATCTCCCCCACCACCATCATCTTCATCAATATCATCATCATCATCATCATCAGCAGCAGCATCGTGATCATCATCACCACTATCACCAACACCACCACATCATCACGTACTCAGCAGCCACATCAATACCACCACCACCACTACCACTACCACCACCACCACCACCACCACTACCCCTACCACCACCACCACCACTACCACCACCACCACCACTACCACCACCACCACCACCATAATCATCATCATCATCATCATCATCATCATCATCATCATCATCATCATCAACAACAACACTACCACTACCACCACTGTCATCACTAACCCAGCAGCAGGAGCAGTAGCATCATCATCATCATCATCATCATCATCATCATCATCATCATCACCATCATCATCATCATCATCATCATCATCATCATCACCATCATCATCATCATCATCATCATCATCATCATCATCATTCATCACATATTTATCAACAAACTAATGTGCTTTTACCCCATTGGAGATGATTTGATTTCAATAACACCCATTCTCCAGAGACCCTGGCCTCAGATACAGTATCTCGTTCCTAGTTTCCAACGGGTTAAACCACTCCATAACACAAACCAGTGAAGGGTTGTGAATCCATCACATCATCGTTTTGCCAATTTGCAAGCACATGTATATAGTGTACATTGATGATACCAAGAAATTTTAAATCCATAACACATTCTAATTTTGCATCCGGTCATGTTCAAATGTTCACTGTTCTTGTTATTTGGTATTAGATAACAACAAATTTGAAATCCCCTGAACTTGTCCTTTAAAAGGAAATTCAATATTCCTCTCACTAATTAAACAAAACAGTCAATAGGTAGATTACTGTGATGTCCTGAAATTTGAGCCATCTTAATAGGCGTGTTTAAGAAGTAATTCAAGGTGAGTGACATTGAACTTCCCACGTACAATACGTAACCATTCAAGTGTTTATAAGGGGGTGAGGAGCAGTGTTGAAGTCTAGTCTGGACTCACGCCCATTTACAGTGATGCCAACTGTTCCTTTTTTTTGCAGTATTTAGTACTTTTTTTCATTTGCAAATACTTGTGATTTTGAGCAAAATGCCTCATGTGGGATCACTTTGTATACACTTCTATGAAAAATAGATAAAAATCCTGTTTTCAAGCCAAAATACATTTTTTTTCTAGACTTAAAATACTTTTTTTAATACGTAAGAGGTTGGCATCTCTGCATTTAAGTGGAATCGGGAATCGGACTCAGTGTAATTCATTCATTCAAGGGAAACTAGTGAAATGTTGGGGAAAGTAGGAATTATAACAAGTGCATTTCTTTGTCATTTGAATTTTATCTGATATTTTAGCTTTCTGAAGTGCCATCAATTAAGGTAGATGTGTTGACAATTCACCAGAAATATTCTGTCTTGTGAAAAATTTGAAAACACTAACAGTGATATGGTTAAAGACAGGATTATGAGTAAAAAGGAATTCATTTTT
The DNA here is from genome assembly GCA_001188425.1 of Eucidaris tribuloides. NCBI lineage: Eukaryota > Metazoa > Echinodermata > Echinoidea > Cidaroida > Cidaridae > Eucidaris > Eucidaris tribuloides. Next base: position 57,262 of record JZLH01S0628580.1, on the reverse strand, counting down.
CAGAATAGATTAAAAAATCAGCCCTGATCACACATTTAGTTCATACTGTCATGCTTTTATTTATCCAACTATTTCAGGAAAATTGTGGTTAATGAGCTATTTTCTGATGCACAGTTTCAAAGCTTAACTAGATTTTAAATTCGTCACTAAGACGAATTGGTGATCCGCGTAACCGCTCCAAGCCTTTTAAAGAAAATATGACAATGTATATGAATTATCATTGCATGATAAAATATGTCCCTCATCACCTGAAATTGTGATGTATTAAACATTAGTTGAAAATTCGACGTGCGCGTACGCGTTCGTTGCGACGCCAGGACGGTGTGATTAGCACCAGTGATGACTTTGGACCTGCAGTTACTGTGTACCAGTTTTGTTTCTTAATCCACCCCATTCATGATATATGCGCAAATACGATTTTTATTTGTGACGTCACAGATGACGTCACAAGTATTCTACATGCAAAGTAGTAACTGAAACTCTTATGTACGGATCAAAGGCTATCAGAATGAGCAATACCAGGTAGGGGTCATGGTTTATTCTTAGAGAAAAATGACTGATTTAAGCTTAATACTTATACATGTACGCGTACGCGTCGTCGTGACGCGCCGCACGCATGATGATAAGCACGCATGATGACCTTTGACCTGAAGTACTGTGTACCAAATTTGGGTGATGTTTACTCGACTCCAGTCATGAGATATGTCCGAAAAACGAATTTTCTTTGTGCCGTCATAGATGACGTCACAACAATTTGTCATGAAAAGGGATACCTGAAATGCTATCTACGCAGTCATACCTATCAGAATAAAGCAATAAAAAGTAGGGGCCACGTTAATTCTGGAGAGTTATGAGATGATTTAAAAATGCCATTATTCACTACGCGCGCAATGCGCGCGCATTTATGTTTTTTGACTTGTAAGCGATATTTTGGGTCCTATTGGTCAGGAAAGGTTCTAATTTGATGGAGAA
>JZLH01S0628580.1:23646-34005 GCA_001188425.1 Eucidaris tribuloides | reverse complement strand
AAAGACGTTGAACACCGATAGTCGACTAATAGTCGGAGTCGCGACTATTGTGGGCGACTAGTCGACTCTCTAAAATGCTGAAGTCGTGCAACACTACCAAACATATATTCAAAACATCAAGAGATCATAGGAATTTCTTAGTGTGTTCAAGATTGGTGGTGTGGGGTACATGGGTGTCGCAGTCGGAGTCGCAGTGAGTATACGGCAACACATGTATGATAGCATTGCACGATTATGGGCTGATCCAAGTACATTTTGGCAGTTCTGTTTGATTTGCGATCGAAGAGAGATAGGGGATTCATTTCTGCCACAAAATGGTAGATAAATGATTGGTAGTTCTGTTCAATTTTTACGTCTTTTGACTCAGTTTTTATACAAATCAACATGTGATAAAAAGTCGACTATTGCGTTCCGATAGTCGGAGTCGCGACTCCGTGCAGGCAGTCGCGACTACGACTTTTCGCGACTTAGTCGTGCAACACTAATGTTTGGGTTAATTCTAGTACCATTCCGATATGAGTTGTGTCTTATCACCATCCCATTCAAGGTGGCATTGGTTGTCGGAGTTCCGTCCTCATCCGAAGTCCAAAGACTGGAAAATGTAAAGGTCAACAGTCATCATAGTGTTTGCTGGCATGAGGACCACTTTAACCAGCATCAAAAAAACAAACAAACAAGCAAACAAACAAACATGAAAAAGAGAGGCTTATCTGTGTTTGAAATAACCAGGCAAACTGGTAAAATAGCTAAATTCATTTTTTAATTGTTTACATTTAGTATATCTAAGGCTCTTATTAAAGTGATAGGCTAACATTGTGGAGCTTCAATTTAAAAAAATTGTCAACTTTGATATCTGAGCTACATAGTAGTGTTCAAATGGACAAATAAACACCCTAGAATACAAAAGTTGGAAAGTTACACTGCCAATGGCAAGTTATACATGAATAAACAATAAAACTCGGGGGCGAGTGGTTTTATTAACTAGGTGTACACACAGTAAGTCTATGGGAGGAAATGGGCAAGTGAATCTGGTCAACTTACGAATTTCACTTTTTTAGAGCACTAATAATCATTTTGAAATACAATTTTTTCAGGCTTCATATTAAGACCTCATCAAAGACATTGGTAGCATGGGAATCATGTGGCTCAGATTTTTTTAACTGTGGTAAATGTTAGCCAATACCTTTAATTTACACCAATCACATAGTGAAGTCATGTATCAAACTTCAGTACAAAAACTTTCACTTTTCAAATATTGCAATTTCAAATGTGATTCATTTATTGAATTCTGTTTACTTTATCATACAGTGTACAACTTGTTTGTTCATGTTACAATCAAAGATAATTCATCAAAAGACCCCAAACATTTCAAAAAGTAATATGTCATGAAAATGAAAACTGTTGACAATATTGTATTACAGGTTTGCAATTATATTGGCATGATTTGCAGTTTTAACAGTTAGTATTTGAACATCAGTACGCACAATCTGAGCATCTGATAGTATTTTCTGGTTTTCCGGTGCCGTTACCAGATAAGCCTCTCTTTTTTAATCACTGGCATTATATGCACCATGATGTCACGCATGCATGCAACTGCAATTGAATAACAATGCGTAATCCATTTGTTATTTTTCTTTTTGTGCCATTTTTTTTTGGGGGGGGGGGGTGTGTTAAGAGAGCCACTTTCTTGGACGCCAACCATTTGTCTTCTGTGTCAGTTGCTCCGGTGACCATATCTCAGAGGACAAAGGTAAGGGTTACCATTGGTTCCACTTTAGAATAGGGTAAGGGTTGAGGTTAGGTTTTATAGGGTATGAAATAATCACCGAACAATTGCCACAGAGAATATCATGCACCCCACTTTTTCGCGTTATTTCTATTTTCAAATCAGGAAGTTTGTTTATCTGGTTATTCATCACATTTTTTGAGGTACATTGCTCCAGCAAAAAATTATGTTGGGAGGGGGAGGAGGGGGGGGGCGAGAAGGAATGGTATGATTGTTCTAAACCCTGCCAGTCCCATTGGCAAAAGATGTCTTATGTTTTGGTGTTTTCTGGAGTCTTGGGATTCAGTGAGTTAAAGGATCTGTAGTGTTGTGGCTGTAATGTTACAGCAAAACATTGTCTCTTTTTTTTTTGGGGGGGGGGGGAGGAGAGGGGGACATGTGACCAGGTATTGGGAGTAATTTGAATTATGAATGAGTGACAATATTCTTTGCCTCTATTATACAAAATAAAATCAGTAAAGTAATTTACAACTAAATTAATTTGATATATGATCAATAACATCAATTTATATATAATTTTTATATAAAATAAATAGATTAATAAGTAAAATTGATTATATGAATTTTGTATGGAATGTATAATAAATCAACTATATATACAATGCTGTAGAACACAAGTAATAGAGATACTCTGAAATTAACAGGCACATACATACATTTCCTAAATGATGTATCGATACACCGACACTTGCAGTGTGTTACAGGATGCTAGTAAATTATATAAACACCAACACTGACAGCTGTTAATCCTTTCAGTATTACACTTCACAACTTCAAAGTATGTGACTTTTGTTGATGTTGTACTGAGAGAGTTAATGCGTAACTTGGGAAAACCTGTGCACCTATTTCCTAGTTGAATCCAAGATTGCAATATTCTTATTTATTTCAACTGTGGATGGAAATTTACTCTTTTTTTTGGAGGAGGGGGGGCTGGGATGTGTTTTCATTCAAGGCTGTACATTTATTTTTATTTCACAATGAGCTCTTCTACAAACATCTGAACAATATAAAGAATATGCAACTTCACAATTCACATAATGCTCATGATACATAAATTCAATAGCCTGTTTTGAACATTCATGCTAACATGGCATACAGTAATGTATGCTCAAGGCATCAGTGAGCGTGTCGTTTGTGCTTTGTCAAATGGTGTGTGTTTGATATGTCTTTTGTGACATACACAGTGTAAAAAACAATGCAGATTCAATCCTAAAGTTTTCAGAATTGGAAAAAAAAAAGATATTTGAACAGATATCACAGATGATAGCATAATCATTGTAATGTCTTATGGTATATTGTTCATTCGATTACTTGTTCATGGGTTGACTGCTCAGCCATCAATTGTGTAAAAAAAAAAAAACAGTGAGAAACATGTCAATTTGTCCCCCCCCCCAAAGTTTGGAGTTTTGCAGTGTTCATGCATGACTGTTGTTTGTTCATGAAACCTGGCCTGGTCAATGTCTTAAAGGCACTGTATAACAGTGTTTCCAGTTTAAAAATCTGAGCTGCATGATTCCCCATGCTACCAGTGTCTCTGACATGGTCTAAAAAATGAAGCCCTGAAAAATTGCAGTTAAACGATCAGTAAGTGCTTAAAAAGTAAAAATCATTAAGAGACCATTCCAGCTTTCCCCCATAGACTGCTGTGTTGCCAGAATTTCCTATCGCTCCGATATGAATTAATGTGCCAATTTGAATCTGCACATACTGTACTAGTGACAGCATAACTGTCCAAACTTTTGTGTTCTAAGGTATTTATTTGTCCATCCAAACACTACCAGATATGTCAGAAAGCAAGGTTGACAATTTTTTAAATAAGGCTCCACACTGTTATATAGTGTCTTTAAGCGCAGACAAACAAGACTAACATAGACAAAATTTTGATATGTTTTACAAAACTGATCACTGGAAGTGACTGCATGACGCAAATATGAATGACTGAATATACCACATGAAAGAAACAGGATTATGCTATCATTCTCTGATAATTATTCCAATTTTATTTCGAGATTTAGATGGAGCATGGTTTTTCCTTTTTTGTCTCACAATTAAGTATAATTTTTCTCTCATAGCCCTAAAACAATGTAAGGCTATGATCATACAGCTTTAACCTGTTGGAGACGATTTTATTTGCTTATATACACGCGTTTCCCATAGACCCCAACACGAGTTAACTCGTACTTAGTCTCCAACGGTTAACATCGCTTTGTTGAACAAATCTAGCTCAGCATATTGGAAACATCAAAATGTGACATGATGTGATTGCATTTGCAAGGCTTGAAGTTTTAAAGAATGGTATGCTGCATTTTACTGCGTGAAGATGAATGATCCAAATACACCATCACTCAAATTAGCATGTATGGTATTAAAACAAGTCATCAAGTTCATTGTTGAAGTTGGTGGGAGGGGAGGGGTCAGTACTAGGAATGCATGTTGTACATTCATGCATGCCGATTATCACATCTACATCATTCTACATTTATCTGCCTGTTGATACGTTAACCCTTTGGAGACAATTGATTTTCACTCTAACTTGTTCTTAGCACTCCAACGGGTAATATCAAAATCATACCATGTGAAAATTTACCTGATGGTTTGCCTGGTGATTCCATACTTAAATGCCCTGAGGGTTTGTAAGAAGGTTGATTTGAAAAAATACTTTTAATTCCAAGAGTAGGATTTACATCTATAACTTCCAATTGTTTGAAGACATGACAAGTAGTACACTCGTTGGTTAGTTTGGCTTGTAAGAGGCAACGTGACAACTTTCTGGCCATAACAAAATATCTTGTTCACTGATAGATAGAAATCTGGTTTGTCAATGATTTATGGTAAAATTAATAATATCAAAGCTTCACCGGTGTAAAGTGACTGTGTAGATTTTCATCATTGAAAATTGTAGTAATTTGTGAGTGGGCTTTTTTGGAATATGTAGCATGCAAGAATTAAAGGCGACCATTTTAAAAATTTTTCCAGTTTTGAAAAAATCTGAGACTACATGATCCTCCATGCTACTAGTCTTTCTGATAAGGCTCGAAAATAAGGCCCTGAATCGCAGTTCAAAACAATAAATGATTTTGAAAACTAAGTCAAGTATCACAGGTAGCAATTTTCAAATGGGGCTTCCACAATGTAAGACATGTCAATAATACAAAGTGCAGTTTACAGGAATTTGACATTCCAGTGGCTGAAGTGGCACCACTGACATACTTGTACATTCCAGAGCACATGAATGCATTTACCATTATGCATGCACTGAAATCATATCGCATTTCAAATAAATCACTGATAAAAGCCTGGCTCATTAAATCAATTTTTCTTATCATACTCTTCCTGATGAACAGAATGTTTCCCGGAGTAGTAAATCAGATTGATCTAGTACAACATTGATATTAAAGATTACTTCTATCTCGAACAAATTTGCCGAACTCATGCTCAGAACAAGTGTCTGACATTATAATGTGAAGATTATTGATATTTATAGATACCAAATTGTCTTCCTTTATGGCACTTAAACAAACACTGCGACAATGCTTTGAAATTGTCTTGGAACTGGTAATAAATCCAGTGCAATCAATACAAATGAACTTTTTAGATAAATAACTTATTCTGCTTATTCTTTAATCCACCAAGAGACCAAGAGAATACTAAAAGAAAATAACAGAGGTAGTATTCTGTCACATCATTCCACTAGTTTGTTTTGTTGTTTTGTCATGAGACATAATTCCCATAATTTAAAATCTAGTTTTTCTGATAAAGTGACTTAGGGATATCTGTCTTTGCAATTGCACGCACCCATTGCAAGTTATATGATTTTACCTAACATGGGTCATAAAAGCTTACCATCATTTTTACACCAATTGCATGAAGATAATTTGACTGCATGTGTATTCCTGTACTTAAATCCATGTAAACAGGCACATTCTGTAGTGAACTAAACATACTTGCAAATCAAGAACATGCAAATTAGAAATATAATAAATGCATTCACATAATGGTAATGTTTATATCCGTAAAGAAAAAATTATTTGATTCAGCATTAATTTCATGTGTAAAGATAAATCCTTGGGTTTACTAAGCCAAGCGCGGTTCTGAAAAAGTCAATTTTGTACATTCTGATATGTTATGGCCTTATCAAAGCCATAAATATAAGTTCAGTTTCGTTTCTTTTTTTTCTTGTATAACAAGGATAAAAATATCAGAATATGATCATAATTGGCAAAATTTGTTGCCTTTTAGTTTTGTTAAAATAGATTTTAAAAATTACTTAAATATGAAGACTGCCTCATGGCTCTATGAAGTCAGCACCCCCTCCATCGACAGTAAGTCCACGATTTCAGGGTCGTGCAGGTGAGGCATTGTGAAAATACTTTTTCCCGACGCAAATAGTCAAGGAAAGTCAAGGAATTCTCATATCTACTGGAAAGTCAGAGAATCTTTTAGTCAGGATAGTTTTAAAATTACCCTTATTTGGGGGCTTGCTAGTACTGCGATGATGTATTTTTACGACGTCGCTTTAAATATGTAAAAAACGGTCATGGAAATTCTCAACTTCCTACTCTGGATGGTCATGGAAAGTCAGGGAATTTGAAAATGTGTTTAAGTGTATGAACTCTGATGAATAAACCCGACGTCGTCTATTTTTCCCAACCGATCTTTCATTATGATCCAACCGTTCTTTCGCAGACATCCGGCGAGGAGAGACAGACCCACATGTTTCGAGAACCCGATCGAGAGCTGTTCCTCTTCTCCAGTGGTCCAGAATCGGACGAGATGCGAGGTTGTTCTGGGAGGAGGGTAAGGAGTCGATCGCCGCCGGCCTACGTCCCCTCCAACATCCTGAAGAGCTATGGCTCAAGGAAGACGACATCCGACCAGATCGCCGACATGGAGAGACATGCAGAGATGAGTAAGTTGCAACCAGTTGCTGTAACATGACCCAGACCCAGACCGGACGGACAGGATTTTCACCAACTTTTACATTCTCTCCCTGGACAAAAAAACAAACAAACAACAAACAAATGTTTGTACCAGCATTACTATCAACATTTGCAACCCATTTATTCAATCAGCTCTTTCACTCATTCAGAACAAGATCCACGCTATCACAATTTGCAAAAAATATCTTGACTGTCTTCATTCTTGAATTATGATTCAGTTCATTTTGTGCATCGTATCATTTTCTTGTTTTAGTGATTCATTTGACTTTTGGATTTCTTGAATTGAATCTTATTTTCTGTATTGTCTTATATTAAGCACAGCCCCCCCCCCTTACAAAAATGTCCTTTTGTAACTAAGTATCTCAGGTTGGCTTATGTATCTACTCGGTACGGAAACCTGAAATATATTAACTGCTCATGAGTGAAAGGAAGATTGAAAAGACAGTTGCAGATAACATAGCTTTTCACGGGATGGTTTGGGACTTATTAAATTACACAAGTTGTGTGTCTCTCTGGTAAGTTGACAAAATAGGTCAGAGATCACGTCTTAGCGGCAGGATCTGTGCCTCTTATTAAAGGCAGGCGGATCTCTTTGCATGCCCAAAAATTAACATTGTGTAAATGACAAATGACATTTTAGAAGAAAATGCCATCTGGGAATCATTTACAAAATATAGACCTGGTAAACATCAGTTTTAAGTGAAATTGGGTGTCCGTTAGATTACTGATTTGAAATTTTTTTCGCGAAGAAAAAATCAATTGCACCACAGAAGCACTAAACAGCTATTGTTTTTTTCGCATCTTTTCAAATTCTAGGAAATAACTGACGCACCAAATTTCACAAGACATGCCTTTCATCAATAGCCTAAGGGTATGGGTTATCTTTATCTGGGTCTGTGGGAATGTTTGCAAATGAGATCCACTGCTTTGAATATACAGACAAGTTGTGTTCTCTCAAGTTAAGTGGACCAAAATGGTCACACGATACACGTCTTAGCGGCAGGATCTGCTGCTCTATCTAAAAAATCAGACTTATCAGCAGTGTACAAGCAAATTAATTCAAACCATTAACGGTCAGGTTCATTCACACATTTTAAAAGTATACTCTTTTCTTACTTTTCATTATGCATTGCGTAGACATACGAGGAGGTCGTATCGGCACCCTGAAGCGAATGCTACAACGAGGACGAGGAGCGGTCAGCCCTTCTGTTGTCTGTAGATCTGCCCAAAACTGGGGCTAATCTACCTGCCTGAGCGATAGCCGTGCAACGCCCCAGGACAAACTTCATTCGCCTGCATTCTGGCGTCCAGATCTACTGACTGAAATCTGATGGCAAGATCTCGGATGACACCGGGTCCGACTTAGTGGTAGATATCTTGTATATTACACTTAATGATATTCAGTATCCCTGCCAAACAAGTTTGAGTCGCGGTATAGAGGAATCAACAATGTGGTTGGATGGTGAGGCAGGCAGGCTGCTCAGTTCTGTTACAAATCTGTGTTTGAAACATCTTCCACATTTTTTCAAGGCAGTGCTCATTAATTTGGTAGCACACATTGTCTTGGGGTGAGATGAGCAGCGACGCATTTTTTCAACGGGTTGGAACAATGATATTCGCCATGGTAATGGTATTCTTTTTATTTATTTGTATTGTTTGTACACTGCTATTTTAAATGTTCAAGTAACAGAATTGAAAAAAAAACACATTTGAAACAAGGACAAATAGTATTATGATTTGTTATGTAGAGACTACAGCAAATTCTGCAAAAACAAACAAACAAAACAGTGATTCTCTGTATGAACTTTAACATATTTCATGTTAGTTGATATTTGATCTTGATTTGATTTTGTTTATTTCATATTTTCAGCGACAAATTCAATGAAATATACATTGCATAACCATACAGTAGAAGTGTATAAAGTTAATACACACCAACTTGATGTTCAGCAGTCATATCTTCATTATAATGATAATACATAATACAATATAATTATACAATAGTTGCATGAATCGGGATTGTCAATTAGTGTCCTCAATGCATTTATAAGCAGAGCAAATTCCACAAACATACCTCTAGCACGGGCCTAACGCGTTGGTTTCACGCTTTCGGCGATCGTCAAGCAGAATGATCTGAGGCTGTTGGTTCTGCGCGGTGAGGTGGATCGTTTTCACGTTGTGGTCCGGTGGTTATCTTTTGGCCGGGTTGGTGTTATACATTTGGTAAGTACCAACCCTCATCATTCTGCCCGACGATCGCGAAAGCGTGAAACCAACGGTAGTAGGCTAGAGGGTATGTTTTGTAATACATATTTATATTATAATTATATATATACAGTCAAACCTGTCGTAGCAGCCCGACCTGTCTTATAGCAGGCCACTTAAAATGACTCCTTGGAGACAAAAATCTGTGCTTAAAGAAACTGTCGTATAGCAGCCACCTGTCTATAAAGCCACATTTTTTGTTTCCCTGGGTGGGCATAGAGTTATTGTATATACATCCACAAAGTATTTATATCATGAAATATAGGGCGGCCTACCTAAGAAGGTATTGCTTATACAACTTGTAGACCCCCCTTACATAAATAAAAGAATGGGTAGAATATGTTGAAATTGGATAAGTGTACAATGGTGGAACTGGGGTTCAGTCTGGCAAAGCTCACCCGACCCTGTCGTAGTGGAGGGAGGCACTCGTCGCGCTTCCACCATGCGTAGTCCATCACGGTTCGAGAGCAGGAGAGGGACGAACGAGCCCGGGGCCAGAAGTTGGTGGTGAGCCAGCAGGAGGAAAAGCCAAGGCAGCCAAAAGCCCCAAAAGAGGTACAGACGATGTAAGGGTGGGCATAGCATCAGAGCGGGGAGGCGGGAGGATAAGGGAGGGAGCGGAAGGAGATGAGGGGCGAGGAGGAAGAGAGGGGGAGGGCGAGGGATGAGGGGAAGGAGAAAGGGAGGAGGAGGAGTGAGGGGCGAGGGAGGGAAGATGAGCGAGGAGGGTGTAGGGGAGGCCTGCGGGAGGGGCATGGAAAAAGCCGGGGAGGGGGGGGAGGAGCAGGGGAAGGAGGAGGGAGGAGAGAGGCAGGCATGGGGCAGGGGAAAGGGGGTAGGGGCGGCAACTGGAGGGAGTCGGGAGGCAGTGGGACGGCGCCCAAGCGGGAGCACAGGAAGCGGGCACCGGGAGGGCAGAAAGAGTGAACAGAGCGGGCAGGAAAAAGCAGGTGGGGGAAAAAGGTCATGCAAGAAGGGGCGGGGTGAGCATGGATGACGGGAGGAAGGAGGAGAGGACGCAGAGACATCCCCGGGGAGAGGGAGGGGGGGCGAAAACAGAGCCAGGAAGCACCGGGAGGGGAAAGGGAAACAAGGGCGGCAAGGGGGGCGAGACGCGAAGCGGGGCGGAGGGAAAATGGACGGCGGGGACCGCCCCCCCGGCCCCGCCAGGGCAAAAAAAGCGGGCAAGAGAGGCAGAAAATGGAGACAGACAGACCACAAAGACAGGAAAGCCAGACATGAGACACACAGACAGACAGACAGACAACAGACTGGGACAGAAAGGAGGGACCCAGCGTGAGGGAGGGTGGGGGCGCACAGGACGCAACAGGGGAGGGGGGACCAGACCCCCAGGGGGCGCCACAGGGG
>JZLH01S0628580.1:10210-23621 GCA_001188425.1 Eucidaris tribuloides | reverse complement strand
CCCCCCCCCCCCCCCCCCCCGGTTGCTACTTTTTATTTTTTCATATTGTTTTTATATATTCTCATTTCCTGGGCATTTTGTTGGAACTTGGGAAGCTCCTATTCCTGGATTGTGGTCATATAATTCCAACTTTGATGTAAGGTGGATTCGAAACAATTTCTTCCAACCTCAGCTGAAAATACTTCTCGTCAGGGGAAATGTTCGGTACCTCGGTTATATCTATCTCAGTTAAATCAATGGTTCTTGAAAATATTGATCCTGTTCCCAATCCATACACTTGTCTACCACATTATTTTGACACACAGTCGGTAGTCTAAAATTATTTTGATTCAGATCAGAAATGAAAAATCAATATTTCTTTGAAATCATATCAGCAAGAAACAGGTGGGCATTATTAATGAAATCCACCTATTATTATTATTCTATCAAAACGATTGAGAACCACCAGCAGTAAGTCAACCTTTGCAAGCTACAATTCCACCAGTGTGTTCACACAAGCTAAGTCATTAAATCTTTCAAGTGTGACAATATTTTTGACCGTACTATGATTTGTTTTGATTTGAAAGGATTGACAGATTGATATTGACTGGACATTTTTAGGCAAGGTCCACCCTGACGTCAAGTTGGAATTATTGATAAAAGCAGAAACAATAGACAGAAACAGTAATGAAAGTTTGGTGAAAATCCACCAAAGAATAACAGAGTTATGAAGTGTTAAAGTTTTAAATTTGTGACATCACATGCAAGCAACTCCCCTAGTGTCATGTAATTAAATTTCCATAAAGTGCCATTTTCTCAGAAAATTGAAAATTGAAGTTACCTGTGTATACAAAAATATAATTACAAACATTATTTCACGCATGCTTCTATGAAAAAAAAAAAATCAATCATTATAAACCAATAAAAAGTGGCAATTCATTGAATAAATATCACATGAAATATGGGAGCTGCTCATATGTGACATCACAAAAGTAAGACTGTGAAATTTTACAACTCTGCTATTTCTTTGATGGATTTTCACCAAACTTTCATTAATATGTTTCTCCCATTGTTCTCCTTTTACTCAAACCAACTCGACATCAGGGTGGACCTTGCCTTTAACCATGTCTTGAAATCATGCCGTAGTGTGTTTCTTCTCTGCACTTACTTTACTTACATATGACCCAGTTTTTACATGCTCTCGCTTCCAATCAAGGCATGATAACGATAGGCCTAATGGAAGAAAATCAATGTAACAATAATTAGGGTTGTGTGGCTTTGTGTTGGGTTTTATTGACATTTGATTTTGTGGGTGATAAATCAACAACTGATTATGTTTATGTCAAACAGAAAGTAACAGAGAAAAAGACCTGTAATAGTATGTGAATTTACAAATATCCAAAGTTGATACAAATTCTGTACTGTGCATTGCGAAAACGAGAAGCATGCTAGAAAATTTGACTGAAACTTCTTTGTAAAATATGATGTCAAAGTTTCATCTCCGCGTAACTACTTATGATACACACATCCACATTTTGCCATGTATGTCACAGTTAAAGATGTTTTACTAATTCTATCACCAATTGTTTGCCTTCCTCCGTCAAAATAAATCTTATTCCAAAGAATATTTATCTCCTTTCTCCACCAAGTACTCACCTTTTGAATATTCTCAAATTTGCTTGCTAGCTGCTATACCTAACTTTGACTGGCAACATGTTTGTCACAACATGTTTGTCACAACATTTTAAAAAGTTTTTTACACATGTCTATTTTGCTGTTAGAATTTCTTTTTCAAAGCTACTGTGTCCAACCATCCATGGTCCAACAGATGTCTCTCACCTCCTTGCCATTTACATCTACAAAGTCTTAGTTTTAGAGTATGCACATGCACACGCAATCATTTTAAATTACTTCAAAAAATAGTAAGCCGTCTCCAGGCATCATATTTTTTTTAGTCTTCATCTGAACGAATCTGCCTCTAAATTGTCTTTCTACTCTTTTTCCCCAACTCATTATTACCTCATCCAGTTACTTCCCAGCTGTTATGCAGCTACATGTATGCACACAACATGTTATTCGCTATATTTGACCTTTTTTCTGTAACTTGATATGCAGTCTTTTAAACTTTTGTTGCCCGACTTTTTATTTGAGTTCTATATAATATTTTTGGGAGTAGGAGTGTTGGTGGGGTTGGGGGGGGGGTACATTGGGCCAAAGAGATGTCTTTCACCACGTTTGTCATTTAATCTCCATCTCCTATTTGTATGTGATATTTATATTGTTCAATACATGCAATATTAAAAATAGAAATATGAACTTTTCACAATATCTCCTTTCTTTAAGTCCTACATCTGAATGAATCTCTTCTCCATAGAATATTCATCTTCTCATTCCAGTCATAAGTTACTCCCCAGCTGTACGTGACTGCTTGCATGGCAACACTTTGTTTGTGAGATACATTTTGTTTTGTCACAAGTTTTAAGTTTCAATGCCCTATGTACCCACGCACAGTCTCTTAAAAATGATAGTTACAGCTCATGCTATGTTCAGTATGTATGCCGAAAGGAAACGAGTTTGATTGATGAGGGCGATAATAATTATGACTTGGTGTCATCAGGGACGTTAAAAAGTAGCGTACAAACACAAATCCGCATCACTCACGGATTAAATCGGAATGCGGCACGGCCAAATAATCAAGTGTCATTTGCGTTTACGGTATATGTTTTTTCCCCATACTGTTGTTGCAAAAGCTTCTCTTGGTTTAATGGTGTGTAATTTGTGTGCTAAAGCATTTATAAAAGATGTGCAATATTCAGTTGAGAATAGCACTTAACATTATTCCAAAACACAGAACAGCAGGTTGTTGTTGGACAATTAGTGTTAGCAGCATAGGAGATAACCCAGGGCAACGGGCGATTTAGCCCTCGGCAAAGCCCAAATCGCCCCTAAAATCCCCAAAACTCAATTCTATTGGGGCCGACCATTTTCCTTCAGAATCGCCCTCATATTTGCTACAGAAAATGTCACATTTATTTTTTTATTATGGCATTTAAACAAAAATGAATTAAATGGTTGCTTTTATGGATGGAAGCACTGGCTAAACATTTGGCAATCTTTCATTGCATTCTTCAAAATTTTCTGATGTGCAACAAAAAGTAACCCAGTGGTAGCAAAATAGCCCAAGGCTCTTCTAAAATTGCCCTTAAAAAATAAAAATTAATTCCTTCCCTGAGTGTTAGTCTGATTTATAATCAGTTTTCATTTAAATTTTATGCAATGTTTGATCAAAGAAAGTGGTAAACTTTTTTTTAACAAAAATTGCTTTTTTAATAGCTTTATAAATTTGTTTAAGAGTGTTATATAATGTTGTGTATTAATCTGCATTTTGGTTTATTGATGAATATTTGGAGAAAAACAACAATGAATCAATTTATGCATGTTGGAGTCTTTACTTTTGGACACAATGATACTAGAATGATCAATCAAGCTTGTGTACTGTTCAAGGATTCAGTTGTGAAATTTCAACTGGTCATCGATTTCCTCTTTTGCAAGTTTACTCTAATAAATTGATGAAACAATCACATTTTTTTTGTGAAAGCTTTGTATGGCTCAATTTCTATCAGGGGCACACTTTAATTAAGTCAATTCTGGAAAATATAATTTTGCTTGTTTATGCAAATTGAAGAATATTCTTCCAGCTCCGATATACCCTCTGGCTAGTCGCTGGTGTGTACATGTATATTGATATTTTGTTTATATATATTTCAACTGATTTGGTTCTTGAGCATGTTTTACTTCTCCCAATCATGTCATTGGAGGGATGGATACATACACAGTGATTTGATTAGTGGAATTAAACCATGCATTTAATGTGGTGATTTTATGCTCGAGTTTTACATACTGGACATAATCAGAAATCCTTGCATCTACCCACGGATTAATTAGCGTTCAGCAAAAGCTTTTGCCAGAGGCTGCATGTGGCTAATAAATCTGTTCCGGTATTAGGGCGAAGAAAAATAATTCATCAAGCGCTCTAGTCACGTCTAATCATCCACGGGAAATGACAGTAAATATTTGCGCCTTGCTTCTGCCGAATCAAAGCCCGTGAATTAGCGTCGGGAGTTTTTGGACAGATTTTCGCGAAGAAATCTCCCAGTGATGTCAATAAATATGGAGGTTGCACATTATAATCCACTTTTCTCACTATGGTCGTGATACATGCTCTGCAGCTGATGCTATTAATTAATGTGGGTGAACACATTGTACCCAAGGAGATTTTTTTAAGCAATATGATGCATATAATGGGACTTTAGACATAAATGTAGTAGGAGAGATATTTGGTATCTTCAAGTATAAAAAAAAAAGAATGTTATTGTTGGTTGTTCTCTACATAATGTACATACTGTAAGATGCAAAAAGTGTACCGTCCTATACATTTTAATTGCATTTCAATAATTAAATTATTTTATATTGCATGAAGCCTGAAGGACTTTACTGATGACACATATCCTAACAATTTTATGTATACATGTATATGTGCCGAGGCACAAGCCCTGAGGCCAAGGCCGCCGGAAAATGTTATCTTCCCATAGGGTTTGTACAGGGCCTCGGATCGAGGCCAAGGCAAGGACTCGGCTAAAAATTGGCTTCCGAGGCCGGCCTTAGCACAACAGTGGTATGTACTGTGGCATGAAAGGTTACTGTCAAATAAAGTTTTATCACCAAATTATCTAGTATATTGACAGCTAGGTGTTATAAAGAATTTCTGTCTTGGGTAATATGAAATCTGCATCCTTTTAGAACACCACTGTCTACTGGACCCAGCTCAGGCGGATCCATGGGTGGATCATGGAAGACACATAATTCATGTCCACATAAAGTAACAGTAGGGGAGATAACAAGACATAGTCAATAATTTGTCTCATAAATGTTGTAGCACATTCAAGTTTCTTAATCAGGTGGGTCAGTATAAAGAATTAATTCGACCTGCAGCTGAAAAAGACGATTGAACACGCATGAGTTGTTAGACATCTTAAATTCTGACATATTACATTCTAAATGTGCACCTCGTGAAATCATAAATCAGTTGTTAATACATGTTGTACAAGAGTGCAGTAGTTGAGAGAGTGCATTCAATCAAGTTATGGTACCAATAATTCAAACCCAGTATTGATCAGTTGTTGTCAGCATCCTCCTAAAGACAGATTTATGAATGCTCTTAAAATATAAATGGTTTAAATCTGCATGTTCACTAAATCAGTGCTTAAAGGTTGTGTTCTCAATATTGTTTTCAGATTCAAAGAAAGAACATAACAGCACTCAAAATTACATGGGGGCTCCGGGCGATTTGCCCCCCGTAATGCAAAAAAGAGCCCTCGAAAATTCCCATGGACACAATGTAAAATTGTAGCCAAATTTAGGCAAAAAGAGTCCCTGTTGAGAAAAAAATTGTTTTTTGAGCCCTGGTTCATAAAAATATAGTCTTCAAATTTGGAATTTCATACCATATGTTGTAGAGTTTTTGAAATATAACCAATCAATTATTTGAAAATTGGGCGCTGCTCAAGTTGTATTTTATAACGATAGTCACATTCAGACAGTGGATGTAGCTTCCGCCCATTGATTTGAATTTAGTTAGGAATCCATAACCATAAGAAAGATCGCTTGATTGACGATCGTCGGACTGCAAGCTTTGATCCGCAGGTATTTAGTTTGCACTAGATGCTACATGAATTGAGGTCTGGTAGTCAGACTAGTTTTAACAGCTGAGTAAAATTCAATTTCATCAGCATATTCTATCTTCATCATCCGTTATTTCCACAAAACCTGACTTTTCAGCCCAAAGCTTCTTTGAGCACTGAAAGGTGAAAGATTTATGTGAGTGTTTACATTATAAATAATTTTAGCTTATTTACTCGATAAGGCTCATTGGGTCGGGTGTTACATGATAAATCATGAACACAATATTGAAGCTACAGTGTGTATACCGATTACAATTGATAGTGAAAAAAAATCATGACTGACAAAAAAAATATATCATCCAAATAACAATGATATTGGTACCTCACTACCTCGCAAAAGATCTACATCCTGAATGAATTGAGTGGGTGTTACTCTGGACTCATTTTACTGCATCAGAGCAGAATCAGAGTATCAAAGGCATTCAGTGGACCTGAATTCATTTTTCTTGGGACTATTTTGACATGGACGAAAGGAAGCCAACAATGCATTTTTTGATGCTGGATGGGTCCATTTAATTTCTGGGGATTTGTGCTGTACAACTTCATATTGAAGGCATAAATCTTGTTACATCCCCCCTAAAAACAAGAATGTTTTATTTAAGATACACTTGCAACACTTTGTTGACCTAATGGATTTGATCATAAATAGTAAGCGATTGGTGTACTGTGATACTGAGTTACAAGTTAAATTAAATGTTCGTTTACGATTGATGTGACAATCTTTTTTTCATCAATCTTTCATAAAGTGTGGTGTCGTGATATGGGGCATCAGAAAACAACATTAAACCTACTGCAAATTATTCAGGATGACATATCATGATGTGTGAATAATCGATGCACAGATATTGTGTCTCATTGCATTTGGTAATTAAGGTGTCATATAGGCCTCATGACATTTTGATTTTTTTTTGCAATATCTCAAGAAAAAGAAGCCTTTCAGAGTGTGATTTTGAGGGCATTAGAAGATCATGTACGGTAGACTCATACCACAAGGATTTTGGTTTTTTTTTTCACTGGCAAACCAAACGTCAGAGAGATGGAGTCGAGGCTTGGTCTCGAGGCCAGACTTTGCTGGGCCTCGGCTTTGGCCTGGTGTGTGTATGTTAGTGTTGCACGACTCCAGGATTTTTGCGATGTCGACTAGTCGCCAATCAAAAGTCGCGACTCCGACTATTTGCCGACTCTTTGCTTCAGTTCTGTCGGCATGGTCAATAGGTAAAACAAGCACACTACAGCTTTATGATGACTGTTCGTCAGTATGTGAGTTCTAGTGTTGCACGACTTCAGCATTTTAGAGAGTCGACTAGATCGCCCACCAATAGTTGCGACTCGACTATTAGTCGACTATCGGTGTTCAACGTTCTTAGTGTGTTCAAGATTGTGGTGTGTGGGTACATGGGTGTCGCAGTCGGAGTCGCAGTGAGTATACGGCAACACATGTATGATAGCATTGCACGATTATGGGCTGATCCAAGTACATTTTGGCAGTTCTGTTTGATTTGGCGATCAAAGAGAGATAAGTAACGGGATTCTTTCTGCCACAAAATGGTAGATAAATGATTGGTAGTTCTGTTTCAATTTTTACGTCTTTTGACTCAGTTTAATACAAATCAACATGTGATAAAAAGTCGGACTATTGCGTTCCGATAGTTGGAGTCGCGATTCCGTGCAGGCAGTCGCGACTACGACTTTTTGCGACTTAGTCGTGCAACACTAGTGAGTTCATGTTGAAAATCATTTTTGGATTTACGTTGTTTCAACTGTGATTATTATGATCATTCAAAAATTGACTTTGTGTCATATTTTCACATTTTCAATGTTTGATCTAGTTTATATGGCATACATATGTGATCTAAAGTCGGAGTTGTGACTCCTCAACAATAGTCACGACTCTGACTTTTGGCGATTTAGTCGTGCAACACCAGTGTGTGTGTGTGTGTGTGTGTGTGTGTGTGTGTGTGTGTGTGTGTGTGTGTGTGTGTGTGTGTGTGTTTCATTCAGTGTCCTTTCTAGCCTGCTGTGACTGTACTTTATTTCAGAACTTTTTTCTCTGTAATGTTGATGCTGAATATTGCGGATGACTTCTTTTTGGCATTCGGTTCCAGGGTTTTGACTTTGATCTCAGTGTTCCAGTATTATGGACTTATTGTGACATGGTAGAGTTTGGACTGATGTGGGATTTCCCCATTTATTGTTACGTTATTGTACAGGTAGCTCAATAGTGCATTGTGCAGTGCCTTTGGAAGGAATGGCATTATCTGCTCGCATTGTGGCCAAGGCAAATAGATGTTAGCACAATAGCTTTGCATCACTCTTTTGTGTGTCAGTGAGATAAGTGTGTGTTTCCTGGGTTACTAATTGCCAATTTTGAGGTCAATAGAACAACAATTTATTGAAACAACAATTTCATTTACAATCACAATTGCAGTGATGATTACAATTGTAAAGTAGTTACATGTATGATTACAGTTATATTTACAGTATGTTTGAGAGTTGCTACCACTATTATATTTTTTAAACTTTAAGTGATAGGCTAACATTGTGGAGCTTCAATTAAAAAAAAAAAAATTCGAACTGTGATATCTGAGCTTCATTCAACGGGACAAATAAACACCCTAGAATACAAAAGTTTGGAAATGTATGCTATCACTGGCAAGATATAAGATATAAATGAATAAACAATTAAAGGTATTGGCTAACATTTACCACAGTTAAAAAAATCTGAGCTACATGATTCCCCATGCTACCATTGTCTTTGATGAGTTCTAAAAATGACGCCCTGAAAAAAATTGTATTTCAAAATGATTATTTAGTGCTTTAAAAAAGTGAAAATCGTAAGTTGATCGGATTCACCTGCCCATTTTCTCCCATAGACTTACTGTGTGTACACCTACGCTATTTAAACTCGCCCCAAGTTTTAATTGTTTATTCATGCATAACTTGCCATTGGCTGTGTAACTTTCCAAACTTTTTTTATTCTAGGGTGTTTATTGAACACTACTATGTAGTTTAGATATCAAAATTTGACAGTTTTTTAAATTGAAGCTCCACAATGTTAGCCTATCACTTTAATACTCCGGGCGAGTAAAAAATAGCCTAGATCTACACACATTAAAGTCTATGGGAGGAACTAGGCAGGTGAATTCGGTCAACTTTAATATGATCTCCACTTTTTTAAAGCACTAACTCATCATTTTGAAATACAATTTTTTCAGGGCTTCATTTTTAGACTTTATAAAAGACACTTGCAGTGTAGAGGATTATGTAGTTCACATTTTTTTAACTGTGGTAAATGTTAGCCAGTGGCTTTAAGTAATTTCAGTTGTACTTACAGTTACTCTTTATTTCTTTTGGTTACATATAACTGTAAAATTTTGCATGCATGTACATAGATTTAACTGTTGTCAACTGTTATAGCAGCGTAAACAGCAACATTTGTAGTAGTTGGTTATTCGGGGTGGTGATGGGATTAGAAATTATAAAATACTACTAGAAGTACTCTTACTAGTGCTACTGATATTACTACTACTACTATACTACTACTACTAC
The DNA here is from genome assembly GCA_001188425.1 of Eucidaris tribuloides. Taxonomy (NCBI): domain Eukaryota; kingdom Metazoa; phylum Echinodermata; class Echinoidea; order Cidaroida; family Cidaridae; genus Eucidaris; species Eucidaris tribuloides. The sequence goes on along the minus strand of JZLH01S0628580.1, from coordinate 14,352 downwards.
TACTACTCTACTACTACTACTACTACTACTACTACTTACTACTACTACTACATGTACTACTACTTACTACTACTACTACTTAACTACTACTACTACATGTACTACTACTACTGCTACTACTACTGCTTCTACTACTGCTGCTACTACTACTACTACTGCTACTACTACTGCTACTACACTGCTACTACTACTACTACTACTACTACTACTACTACTTACTACTACTACTACTGCTAATTCTACTACTCTTTTCTACTACTACTACTTCTGTTATACTACTGCTACTACTACTGCTACTGCTTCTACTACTGCTGCTACTATACTACTACTACTGCTACTGCCTATGACTACTGCCTACTACACTGCTACTATTTACTGCTACTACTACTGCTGCTGCTGCTACTACTACTACTACTACTACTACTACTACTACTACTAAGAATATTGAAGGAAAATAAGACATTGGAGAGAAGAGGAAAATAAAGAACAAGAAATAATAGAAGCAGAAATAGAGAGAAAGAAGCAGTAGGGGTACAGTAGTGTAGTAGTTGTAATAGTGAGTAGGTAAGTAGGAAGTAGTAGTAGAGTTAGTAGTAGTAGTAGTAGTAGTAGTAGTAGTAGTAGTAGTAGTAGTAGTAGTAGTAGTGGTAGTAGTAGTATGAAGATTGTAGTAATAAAAATAACAAATTAAAAATATTTTTTTAAATGGTAATGAAATCAGAGTTCAATGACCTGATTACATAGGATTAATTATTGGAAAAGTAAGAGTCCCCAATTATATAGGCCAGTGAAAACCCTAGGGCCTGATTCTGAATGTCACTGATGTTAGTATGTAATTTTGATTGTTTTGCCATCATCCTGAAAATGACTCCATTTTATCAAGACAATTTCAGTGGGAGCAACTCCAATTGGCTAAAAAAAAATTACCTACATGTATGAGATTGGAAATTGATGCAAATTAGTAATAATCAGATGTATTTTAATCCCCCAAATGGTAGAATCCCCATTTCCTCAACAGCAACTTACCTGAATTAATAACATGATTGAAATGATTGAAAGGGTAATTGCTTTTCAAATAATAGTCTACTATGTGGGTGTTTGATGTGGCCAGTATAGCTTAAAAGAGAGGTGCTTAAACCAATTGCATAATATAATAAAGAAATAACTGATTATATTGGTATATTCATGTGTGTATATATATGACTTGTATACTGTTGTATAAACATTAAAATAAATGCTCTTTGAGATGGCACTGTGGAAAGAAAAGAAAAAACCCACAGACAGCCTCAGACCTTTATATTTAAATAGAAATTCATTTTATGAGAACTGATTGAGATCCTCTAACAATGTGATAAAAGCTTTCTCTTGATCCACATTTTTTCTCTATCTTATGCTTTCATTCTAAGGGAAGTTCTAGCCCCTAAATATTTTATTTTTTCCTTCCTGGAATTCCTCTACTACTTCCTCTTTTTTTCCATTCTCTATTCCCATGATCCGCTTCTTCTGATCAGCCTAATAAAGTAATAAAGATTTAAATTTAAAATCACAATGAGAGATTGTTTTACTGTGATGCTATACAACTTCATACAAGTCATAGTTAAGCCTTTACCTGTACATGTAGTCTTTTCCTTTTATGAAATTGGTAATGGTATATTTCTCTATATCCCTTTTCATGTGTTCCTCATATCTTGGTTTCATAAATGTTTTTTATCCACCATATTCTGTTTTCTATCTTCTTCTCATTAATTCCATGATTTATGGTGTAAATCAGGGCTCCACACTTACGTTTTTGGCTGGTTACCCGATCGGGCAAGTTAACTTTTCATTTTCATTTTAATATTGAGTTGTCCAAATAAAATTTTTACTCGCCCAAGGGAACAAAATGCTTGTTAATTGTTTTAATTTAAAGATGTTTCCTTGTTGGAGTGTTTGTACAGATTCTGCTTAATGAATTTAAATTTACACAAAATTGAAAGTTGAAAAACACAAGTCTCTCATACTTTGGATTTTAGATCTGAAATTTTTTACTTGCCCTGGGCAAGCGGGCAAGTGCTAGTATGGAACCCTGATGTATATTTTTCTCTATCTCAGTACACATCTGTTGTGAGATCATTACTGGTATTAGAGCTGGCAATATTTGATCTCAATCTCATTTGATTTATCATGGAAAAAACATTGTCAATAACACAATTTATTGCCTAAGTTGAAAAGCAGATTTGTGATGAAGATTTATGAATCTAGTTTAGGCTTAAATTGACAGTGCACTTAATATCACAAGTTTGATGACTGAACAGCATGGAGCTCTCTCTTTTATCCCCACCTCCCTGTTTCTACCTGATTACAGGCAGTAGCACTCGTGTGCATAGTACTCATAGCTATAGGGATTTCTTGGTCCCTCCCACTGCAGTGCATGCATTTACCTTTACCCCATTAGGTTTTCATAATCAATGGTATTTTTGGCCATATCGTGCCTCTGGCGATATTTTGAAATAATCATGAGATCATTATTGTGTATTCAATATTTTTTCAACATCAAGTAATTTCAATATTATCAAAATATAGCCCAGCACTAATTGGTATGGATTCACTTACAGAAAACCTTAAAGTGATAAACATTGTGGAGCTTCAATTTAAAAAATTGTCAAACTTTGATATCTGAGCTACACAATAGTGTTCAAATGGACAAATAAACACCCTAGAATACAAAAGTTTGGAAAGTTACACTGGCAATGGCAAGTTATGCATGAATAAACAATTTATACTCAGGGTGAGTAGAAAATAGCCTAGGTGTACACACAGTAAGTCTGTGGGAGGAAATGGGCAGGTGAATCCGGTCAACTTACGATTTTCATTTTTTTTAAAGCACTAAATGATCATTTTGAATTACATTTTTTTCAGGGCTTCATGTTTAGACCTTATCAAAGACACTGGTAGCATAGGGAATCACGTAGCTCAGATTTTTTTTAACTGTTGTGAATGTTAGCCAGTACCTTTAACAATCTGTGATAAATGATTATAAAGCATCATTTCAATAACCCAGTTTCTGACTGGCCTTTACATGATTCAAGTGGTGTCATTAAAGAAAATGGAATGCCTGCTCCACTTATTGAAAGATAAACTATATTGCATTTGAGATTAAATGCATTGTATAACAATGTTTCCAGTTTAAACAATTTGAGCTACACGACTCCCATGCTACCAGTGTCTCTCATTAGGTCTAAAAATGAAGCCCTGTAAAAATTGCAGTTCAACACGATCATTAAGTTCTTTTTAAAAAGTGAAAATCATTGAGCAACCATTCTTGTTTTCTCCCACAGACTGCTGTGTTGGAGAAGTTCCATCAGCTGAGAATAATCCGTGAGCCAATTTTTATCTGTACATATTTTACAAGTGACAGCAAAGCTATCTGAACTTTTGTGATCTAGGGTAGTTATTTGTCCATTCAAACACTACCAGATATGTCAGATGGCAAAGTTTAACAATATTTTAAAAGGAGCCTTGTAGTGTCTTTAACAATCTATGATAAACGATCATACAGCATCATTTCAATAACCCAATTTCCGACTGGCCTTTGCATGATTTAAGTGGTGTCATTAAAGAAAATGGAATGCCTGTTCCACTTATTGAAAGATAATAAACTACTTTGTATCAGAGATTAACCTTCTGTAAGCTTTGACAACCAACTTTGAAATATAACAAAACATACATTACCATGCTGGTTGCTTTTGACAAGCATCAAAATTTCATTAACAAACACAAAAAATGTAATTTGAGAGTGAAATGAAGGATATCTATCCAATTGAAGGGTAATGAGAAATATATTCAAAGCAGGTAATTATTACTTTGATACGTGTAGTTCATTGAAGTGAAATTATGCTTACACAATATAATAGGTTTTCTATTTCATTACCATTCTGCCACAGTTTGAATGGTTTAACCTACTTATAAATGAAGTGTCATATATTTCAATCGATTTGGATCTATTCTTACATTCCAACAAATTGGTGTTCTGCAATTGGCTTTACACTTTAAAGACACTATATAACACTGTGGAAGACACGTTTAAAAAATTGTCGAACTTTGCTGTCTGACATATCTGACAGTGTTTGAATGGACAAATAAACATCTTAGAACACAAAAGT
>JZLH01S0628580.1:0-10185 GCA_001188425.1 Eucidaris tribuloides | reverse complement strand
GTAGCATGGGGAATCCTGCAGCTCAGATTTTTTAAACTGGAAACATTGTTATACAGTGCCTTTAATGGCTATGTGGGCATGATATCATTTCTTAATATAAGTATCAGATTCAAGGTAGTGGCTGTGTTGATTATAGTGGTCCACAAATGGGGCATATTGAACACTATTTCTTTATTCACATTCAGAATTATGCAAGTTAAATTATTATTTCAGACCTTTTCAGTTATTTCTAGATTGTTCAATATGCTTTCAGAGGTGTTTATATCCTTAAAACAGTCACGCCAGTTGACTGAAATTTGTCATTTCGAAAATAGAATGAAATTAATGTGATATTATTGCAAATCTCAAGTGATGTATAGGAGCCAAAAAGTCTAATGATTGTCACATATAACCATAAAATTGATAGACATATAATCACAAAATAGAAGTAGTAAGAGATATATTACCATGGGCAATGTGCTATTTTTTTTATTTATTACTTAGTTAGTGGTCAAGTCAAACATTGTTCGAGTGTTGTTTTCCTGATGCTTTTTGCCGCTTTCTCGTCTTTCTTGAAACATAGTGAGATGATCATTCCTTAACCCTTTGAAGACTAAACACGAGAGATATCTCGTTGTGAGGTCTATGGGAAATGCGTGTTAAAGCAAAACCAAACCATCTTCAATGGGTTAATAAACCGTTTGGAGTATGTACTGTTACTGGTGGCTATACTAAAATTTGCTCCATGTTAAAACTATATTTTTGTCAACAGCATCCTCAAATGAGCAGTTCAAACTTTGTCAAGATATGCGATCACATTGTGATTTGTTTGTTTTCTTTAGCCAGGTGCTGCCAATGAATGGAATCGGCCATCACCATCCACCCGGTGAAGCCCTTGTCTGAATTGCACGTTGCCAGCGTCGACGCGTACGAGAACGACACATCCAGTGAACAATGGCCTGGCTGAATTAATGCTGCGGTTCGCCGCGGCCACCCACCGTCACGTGACGAAGCACCACATCACAACGTGGTCTTTGTCGAGCCTTGAACATGACCTCCACCAGAAGTAGACGTTCATGCCGTTGGCACCGTCCTCCTGCGAAACGAATCTGGTCGTCGTTCACAATGGAGGTAATCAAGCAAAACTTAATGTGGATATAAAATTGTGAAATTGTAAAGCCTGTTATAACTTGATCCGAACTTGAAATGCGTATGTGGTTATTGAGCCCTGGAACGGTGTGTAGAGACACAAACAATTGGTAATTTCCATTGAAACAAAAACAAACTACAGATTTGAGCATTGAACTGAATAAACAAAAAATTCAGTTGCTAAATTGTATATTGATTAGATGATTTGATAACTAACATGTGTAAATACAAAATGCATGCCTTGAATGATGTATTCTGGATGCGTTATCCCTAACAGATCTAAGTACATTTGAATCTGAAAGAGAGGGAGCCAAATTAGGTGTGTTTCTTGTCTACATGTAAAAATACATATGTATTCAAACAGTTATGGACTCCATGCTACATATAACTGTACTAAAGAGTTACAGAAGTTAATATCAGTTTGTTGGCCTTTATTCGTTATAGGAGTTTACTTGCTAGATTTGGGGCCTAAAAACAAAGATTTAGTGAAGAGAAGTGACTGTTTTAAACGTATTAAGATCTGTCAGTTGTGATTTATTTATTTATATAAATTTTGTATTAATTTCAAAGCTTGGATTTCTTTGATTTGACTCAGACTTTGTGTGTAGGGGATGATACCAAATTGTCATGTCATTTCTTCTACTCCAATCTCTCAGTAGTACTTTGGAAAATGGAACATCCCTTTAATCTTGAAGCAGGGAACTCCCCTTACAATAGACACAATGCTTAAACTTGGTGTCTGAATTAAACCTTCATTGTGACTGTGAGTAGGAATTACAGTGTTTTGATCACTCAAGCCATCTTTTTGTGTTGCTTTTTATGTTCAATTTCCAGGAGATTCATCAGAGGTTGCATTAGAAGTTGGTACTACCTTAGTTCTGAACTGCACCTTACATCCCACCGCTGCCACCATAAGTGATTTCATGTGGTACCATGGCTCTGAGGCTGTCCCGTCCAGTAAGACTACATTGATAGATGGTTCAATATTGCAGCTGACTATTCCAAATGTAACATTAGAAGACAGTGGAAACTACTCTTGCATTTCAAGGGATGACCAGTCCGTGTTGAAGAAATACAATGTAGTTATTGGCTGTAAGTATATCTTCAATGCCATTTGATTTCATGCATTTTTAGTGCTTGGTTAATCAGTTCAACATCTCTTTGTTTTTGTATGTGTTTGTGATTTGCTTCCAGTTCATGTTTGACATCTTTTGTGAATAGCACAATTTTTACATTGCATACCCCTTTAGATCCAATCAACTTTCTTCTTTGAATAATTAGTTGATATTAAAGATTGGTAACCCTGCTTTGCAAAACTTGTATCCAAATTGTTTCGTGGTTGGTGGTACAGTGAAACCTGTATATAAAGACCAGGCAAGGGAGACAAGAAACGTGGCCTTTATGAGTAGCTGGTCTTTAAGAACACTTTTTAATGAGAAACACTTTTCAAAGGAAACAAAAATTGTGGTAATTCTAATTCTATACAGGTGTTCTTTTACTACTAACTACTACTACCTACTACAATTACTACTGCTACCACTACCATTACTACTACTACTATGACTACTACTACAACTACTACTGCTACTACTATTACTACTACTACAACTTCTACTACTACTACTACTACTACTACTACTACTACAAATACAACTGATACTACTACTATTACTACTATTACTTCTACTACTACTACTACTACTACTTCTACTACTACTACTACTACTACTTCTACTACTACTACTACTACTACAAATACAACTGATACTACTACTATTACTACTACTACTTCTACTACTACTACTACTACTACTAGTACTACTACTACTACTACTACTACTACTACTACTACTACTACTACTACTTCTACTACGACTGCTACTACTACTACTACTTCTACTACCGGTACTTCTTCTACTGTAACTACTGTACTACTATTTATATAATAGCTTACCTTCAACTGTTTTGTATTTTCTCTGTGAGTAGTTCTATAAAAGTTTCATTTTTAAAAAAAAAATTGGTATTGCATACCTACAATATTTCAACACACATACTCAGACAGTTTCCTGTCATTGCCACAAATGAGTGTTATTTTTTTTCAGCTGCTTGCCATCCTTTAGCCCTTTTCCTCCTGGGAGCCACAAGATCTATGTGTTGAACCTGTGATACCTGAGAAATCCAGGAATTAGGAGTTCACAAGATCAGATCTAATGACACCCCAGGGCCCCTTCTGGCGCTGTCATGAAAGGATATTTTGTGGTCTGACTCTGACCGCAGTCAGGCAGTGCCCGTCTCTTGATTTCCACTTAACAAGGATGTTCCTTTGATGAGAATTAACTATTCTCTAATTGAATGGCACTTGAGCTTGATTTGCCATTGTACCTGAATTCAATTATTTGGGTGTATAGCTTTGAGTGACACATTACTTTTGATTGTGTACTTTTAATTGTTGGGTGCTTTTACTATCAATCATTTGTGTTTGTTTTTATGCTTATTTTTAGCAACTATTTCCTTTGTTAGCAAATAAAATTTAATATAAATGTTTGCATGTTTTGGCTAGTTGTTAAATTTAGTCATGTCCGGACCTTATATTGTTTACCTTTCTTGGATTGTTATTTGAGCCAGCTGAACCTTAAACGAGATTGTTTGGGGAGTAATTTTATTTATGTTTTCTTGTTTATATAACTCAAATCATCACAATTACAGTATTTTCATAATGAATAAGAATAAACAAAAAGGTGACAAGTAAAATAACTAATATTGGATACTACAGTAATTCAAAACCAAGGTTACCGTAGGTTGTATATTCAGAATGGAGCCACCATGTGATGCAAGTGAACAAAATACAACTTCCCCACCAGAAATTTGAAGTCATAACATTTCAACCAGTAGTTTTCCAATGGAGATATAACACATGACATGGATTCCCCCCAAATTTGTTCAAGAAAAACATTTTTTTTTTTTTTTTTTTTTTAAGGAAGTGACTTTGAGGAAATGTGTTTGTGTCTGTACATGTATGTATCAATATCCATGTAGGTGTGTCTTTCAAAGTTTGGGATTGGCATAGACATATAACCAAAATTATTGTTGGGTGAAGGGGATGTTGTATCCTGTCCTCATATGTCTGGGGTAATAAAATCTTGTATCTCCACTTTTGTTGAAAATGAGTTTAAAAGTAATCTTGTACCCATCAAACCAGTTTTTGTTTGGTCCAAATGTCAGATTTCCAGATTCAAAAAATAAGGCCATTATGAAGCAATCAGCTTCGTTTGACCCCCCCCCCTCCCTCCACCGTGAATTGTTAAACAAGTGGTTTACTTATTCTTTGATTCAGATTGGTAAAATTCAAAGATCAAGCTGAATCTTCATTGCCTTTTTTTTTAGTCACTGTTTGGATCAGGCTTGTCAGCAGGGCTGCCACTCAAAATTTTGATTTCCCCCTACGCCGCATGCGTATTTTCCCCTACGGACACCACTTTTCCCCTACGCCGCATGCGTATTTTCCCCTACGGACACCACTTTTCCCCTACGCCGCATGCGTATTTTCCCCTACGGACACCACTTTTCCCCTACGCCTAATTAACCATATTTTCCCATAGGAACCTATGTTTTCTCCAACGAAATCGACTTTTTCCCTCCGAAGGTATGTTTTTCCCTAAAAAATAAGCTTAGAAATGCAAAATATTGATCACAATTTCTTCGGCGGAGATGGACAAAATGGGTGAATATAATCGGATTTCCTTGGTAAAATTACGAATATTTCTGAAAATTGTCAAAACCCCCTACATCCCCTACCAAATCATCGAAAACGCCCACGTTTCCCACAGATAGGTCATTTTCCCCGTAGGTATCCCCTACAACCTACGCAGGGCCAAATCCCCCTACGGTAGCGGATTTTCCCTACGAGTGGCAGCCTTGCTTGTTCAGGCTTCGCGTGCCCGAGGATCACTGACACAGACCTGCAATGTACTTGAATTATTTATGGACTAGGAAATTCTCACAAAGAGAGTCAGTTTCAAAGTTGGTTACCACATAATTGCAGGACATTACCCCTAGGTAGTTTGTTCTAGGTGGAGGTTGTCTAGGTGGAAGGTTTAATTGTAACTGTCGTGTTGGTTGTTGTCAGTTGTTGTGGGGGGGGTTACGTTGATGTATTGTCATTGTGGTAGTTGTGTTGGGTGGTTCTGTTCTAGGGGGAGTTGGTGTATTTTTGTTTTTCTTGTGTGTGTGTGTGTGTGTGTGTGTGTGTTGTGTGTGCGCATATGTAATCCCTCCTAACCAGGGACATCAGTGTGACACTCCACTATCAGACAGGGGACGTTCCGAAAACGGGTATGATCCTCACCCCCTTAAATGGCTACAATTTGAATGTAAATAGCACTGAAACATGTTAGAAAATGGCTCAAAATTTGTATGTACCCCCAATGTCGTCGGTTCCTGGTGAAATGTCTTAAACATGCACAAACGTCCCTGATTGCATGTTTTACACAGGAGTATGCATTGCTGATTTCATGTGGTATACAGAGTATGTGTGTGTAATTTTTTTACACTTCACGTTTGGCGGCAATTACAAGTATTGAGGGGGGGGGGTATTAACTAGGGAGTAATTGTCAAGAAGGTAGATGTCATAGAACTCTATAGTACAGTGCGTCCCAGAAAAAAACAGCACCCTAAAACAAAGGCTTATTGTGCGGAAGCAATGGGGCATATGATTGAATGAACAAGTTCAAAATAAAATTTGACATGCTCTTTCAAATGATACATTAAGCAAACTTATTCATTCATGCATCACTGAATACCATGACTTTACAAATTGAAAGTGAAAAACCATTTGCTACACTTTATGGCTTTGTCACTGTGCAAACCATGAAAAAAAAGATGGACAGGTGGTGTGCACAGTAACAAAGCCATGAAGTGTAGCAAATGGTTTTTCACATTAAATTTTCAAAGTCATGGTATTCACTGATGCATGAATGAATAGCTTTACTTTTAATGTATCATTTGAAAGAGCATAAGTCAAAGTTTATTTTGAACTTGTTTGTACAATCATATGCCCCATCGCTTCTGCACAATAAGCCTTTGTTTTAGGTTTCTGTTTTTTTCTGGGACGCACTGTATACCACATTTTTGCTGTGTCCTCACTGCTAACTGGCATGTTTTCATCATTTTTCTTCACAGTGTTCCCACAGTTACCTGATGAATTTGAATGCTCCGGACATAACTATGTGGATTTCACCTGTGATTGGAGTCCAATACCAGACACTGGTCTTCCCACAGATTACACCTTCGAATACTCCCAGCAGTAAGGCAACAGTAGTTAACATTTTACATTAAAGGCATTGTATTACAACATTTCCATTTTTAAAAAAATGTGAGCTACATGATTCCACATGCTACTAGTGTGTTTGATAAGGTCTAAAAGTGAAGCACTGAAAAAATTACAGTAAAATGACCATTCCAGTTTTCCCCCATAGACTGCCGTGTTGCAGAATTTTCATTGGCCGAGAATAATTCATGTGCCAGTTTTTATCTGTACATATTTTACAAATGACAGCATAACTGCCTGAACTTTTGTGTTCTACGGTATTCATTTGTCCATTCAAACACTGTTAGATATGTCAGATAGCAAAGTTTGACAATTTTTTCAATGGGTCTTCTACAATGGCTACAAAGGGTACTTTTCATACAATGAAATAGAAATGTACCTTTGGTATTGAGGAAATAATATGCTTCCTGAATACACCTTTGCAATGTAATCTGTTCATCATAAAAGTAAAAAAAATATTTGAATGTGATTTCAATGCTCTTCTTTATGACTGCAGTCATCCTATACACTGGCAAGATTGTCCAAGTCTTGTCGGAAACTCCTGTAAATTCAACAACTTGGGAGGAGCGTATGAATTCCGGTTCAACGTCTCTAACGCGCTGGGTTCAGTGAGTATGCGGCCACCTCAGTTCAGCGTTACTACTGATAGTAAGTATTTGTAAATATAGTCTTTTTCTAATATAGCGGTACTGTATTTCATTTTTTGACTTTATTCACATAATATCTGCATTTGGGCATGCATTCTTACTAATATTTTCCAGAACCCATTACAAGAAGATTTTAGTAGATGTTGTTGAACACTTAATTTTCTTAAAAAGTTTAATGGTTACCAACTCTGCACATAAGTCGGCAGCAAATTCAAGTCTTTTTTTTATCACTGTACTTAATTATTCCACCAAGTTTTACACTTCGGATATACACTCTCTGCAGTGTATATATCGGTATATGTTTCAACTGTTTTGGTTTTTAGACATTTTTTATTTCTCTCAAACATATCACTGCCCTTCAATGTGTACTGTTTTTGAATATTGTTAACAATATTTTTATGTGGTTACCCTTAATTGCAGCCATACCATACCCCCCTTCTGATGTTTCAATGGTAGCCCCGTCGGGGTCTATGTTATCAGTCTCCTGGGGGATACCTTTTGGTATGTTGGAGCTATTTGCCTCTTATCTCCAGTACGAGCTGAATCTCACCAGTTCCTTTGATCAGACGTATCAGATGATAAAGGTAACTGACTGGTTCAAATTAAACGATGTGTTGGTTTACTTAGCAGTAGGCGTTTAAAGATCGGGTTCAGGATTTGCAAGACCATCACTTACCTTCATTATCATTACCAAACAGTAGTTAAGTACATACAAATGGTGTGTTAAAAGTTTTGAGATCCATATGTCATGAACTTGTTCTTTTATGAGAAAAAACTAATAACGATATGCTACCAGAATATTGTTCTTTCCGTGAGATTAAATTGTGCTCAAATTGCAGAACACTGTTATGTGTAAGTGCTTATGACCAGCTGAGCGCTGCAGTCAGTGTCTGACTCCACACGCTGATATGGTCAAGCGGCTTAACTCTGCATGACCTTCGGCTAGCGGCCGATCAGACAAATGTGGAACTAGCAGAATGCCCGTGTACGGATTGTCACTTTGCAAATTTGAAGTTTAACCATCCAAATTTTCACCAACACTACGTATTCTACCCAAAATTTCTTTGAGAGGTGTTTGTTTATATTAATCTTAACATTGTGAATTAAAGGTAAAAATGAGCATGATTGGGGGTAGTCCTCACTTGTGGCTGATACTAGAATCAAGTAAACTATGCAAGGCTTCTCCTGTGAAAATCTTGTATCAAACGGTTCACTCATTCTAAAACAAACAATGTCAATATCACTAGTAGCATGGAAACCTGCTGTGTGGCTCTCTATGGGGCTTATTTTTATCCTACCCGGCAAAGAATAAGATACTCCTATGTTTATGCTTGATTCTCCTTAAGTAAACAAATTACAGACAAATCCTCCCAGGTGGGAGATCCACATCTACTAGTGAACAGCTGGTATATATTTCAACTCATTTGGTTCTTGAGGCATTTTCAAGTGTTCCCAATGATGTCACTAACCTTTAAGGTGCTCTCATTCATTTTGCCCTCTTTTGGCGTACAAATACTGAACCCAATCTTTAACCCTATATTAACTGGGGGGGGGGTCAATTTGACCCCCCCTCGACGAATTTCGCGACCATGCCGCCGCGCAAAGTTTTTTGATCGCGTCGCTCGCTGACTTTTTACTTTCAAGTCTTGCGCATCTTTTGAGACCCTTTTCGCGAAAATCGGACGTACCGTTAGGACGCTGCGCGACTTTTTATACATGCATGTCAACCCAAAAATCGCTCAAAATGTGATTTTGGTGTACAAATCAATGAAATTGTGTTTTCAGCCAAAAATCATAAATGTATATTATTTTGCTTTTACTGATTGAATGAATAATTTTATGCTGTTTATGATTGCAAAGGTCCGGGCCAACAAATTTCATCGAAAAAACAATAGAAAACAAAAGGTCGAAAAAACAAAGAAATACATAAGAAATTCACAAAACAATAAACTACATAAGAATTAATTCCAATTTGGCAATTTTTTGTAGTAATTGTGAGAAATTCAGAAGAATATTTTCACCAAAACTTAGTATTAGCTATTGTAAGTGAGTTATAGGCGAAAACATAATTTCATGCACTTATTTGCATAATTAAATTATTTAAAAAATAGAAAAATTAATTTTTTGAAATTTACTATACAGTCGTGCAGTTACATCCGGCTCTATGCGCATGCAAATTTTCGCGGCGATCGCGCGATCGGCGCCGATGAATCTGAAGGGGGTCAAATTGACCCCCCCCCCCCAGTAAAAACCCGGTCTGAAATAGCCCAGTTAAAATAGGGTTAAAGGAGAGGTCCCCATTAAACCTTTTCACACCTCATTCCCAATATGAAAATGGTCGATATTTACCCTCACATACTGATGAATATCCTCTAGTCGGAAACAGAACCAACACTTTACATGGTGACAAAGCTTTCTGAAACTCTGGCCCATTATTATGGAATAAATTACCGAATGCTCTCCGCTCCTCCTACAACAACAAAAAAAATCAAATTTTTCCTCAAGTCCCACTTATTTCCAAATTGATTTGTTTTATTTCTTACCATTGTATAACATTAAATTGTAAAGTGATAAGATTAACTTATAAAAGTTGCCTAAGTGCTGTATAAATACTTTCTGTATTGTATGTTGCATAATAAATCTTTTTCCCATTTTTGTTCTGCTTATATTAGCCTGTTCTCCACTCTGCCTACTGAGTTTCACTAGCATTATATTGAGAGTGAAAAAGATTCTATATCTGTTGGTACTAGTGAATTTGATCTCATGTCATTGAACGTATGCTGTTCTGTCTCTGCCAACTCCCCCTTCCCCCTCCCCTCCCTTAACCCTCCAACCCCCCTCCCCCTCCCTTAACCCTCAACCCCCCCCCCTCCCGGTGACCCTTTATACATGAGGGTTGATGCCTGTTTGGTTGTTATCACATTCTCTTAACAGACACCTCGCAGAACAAAAGATATCCCACAGTTAAAATACGCCAACTCGGAGTACTGCGTCACCGTAAGGGATCAGTTTTATGGTGCCATCTGGAGCGAGTGGTCCCGTCCGGTTTGTGCAACCACACTTCCCACAGGTAAGGGTGGCGAA
>JZLH01S0628575.1:20084-39938 GCA_001188425.1 Eucidaris tribuloides | reverse complement strand
CTCTGAATGCAGGAATGTGTCTGGGTTTCATTCCACTTTAACCCTACACCCTTGACAATGAAAAGGGAGCCAATACCATCGACTCTGTACAGTTTTAACAACCTTCTCCATCATCATTGGTAGATGTGAACACACCTTATTGTCAGTTGAGAACAAGAAAGGAGTTAACTCTAAACCCTTGACAAGGAAAAGGACTCTAGACGCATAGACTCTGAACAAGGTTAGCTACCTCCATCATCATTGTTAGATGTGAATTCACCTTAATGTCAGTTGAGAATGAGAAGTGAGTTAACTCTAAACCCTTGACAAGGAAAAGGGCGTTAATACCATAGACTCTGTACAGTGTTAACAACCTTCTCCATCATCATTGGTAGATGTGAACACACCTTATTGTCAGTTGAGAATGAGAAGTGAGTTAACTCTAAACCCTTGACAAGGAAAAGGGCGTTAATACCATAGACTTTGTACAGTTTTAACGACCTTCTCCATCATCATTGGTAGATGTGAACACACCTTATTGTCAGTTGAGAACGAGAAAGGAGTTAACTCTAAATCCTTGACAAGGAAAAGGGCGTTAAATACCATAGACTCTGTACAGTTTTAACAACCTTCTCCATCATCATTGGTAGATGTGAACACACCTTATCGTTGGTTGAGAACGAGAAAGGAGTTAACTCTAAACCCGTGACAAGGAAAAGGGCGTTAATACCATAGACTCTGTACAGTGTTAACGACCTTCTCCATCATCATTGGCAGATGTGAACACACCTTATTGTTAGTTGAAAATGAGAATGGAGTTCACTCTAAACACTTGGCAAGCAAAAGGGGACTAATGCCATAGAGGTTTTACAGTGCTAACGATCTCCATCATTGGTAGATGTGAACACACCTTATTGTCAGTTGAGAATGGGAAGGGAGTTAACTTTAAACCCTAGTGATGGAAATGGGCGCTAGTGGCATTGAGTCTATACAGTGTTAACGACCTTCTCCATCATCACTGGTAGGTGTGAACACACCTTTTTGTCAGTTGAGAATGAGAAGGGAGTAGGGAGTTACATGTAACTCTAAACCTTTGACAAGGAAAAGGGCGCTAATGCCATATAGTTTGTACAGGGTTAACAACCTTCTCTTTCTCATTTATTTTCAACTGAAGACCTACTTTTCCTTCATCCCATTGGCAGCATGCTTGGCACATTCCCTCGTTGCCTTGGAAACCTTGGCGCCGTGCCAGACATGGATGCTGGCTTTCTTGTTGTGGACGCCCTCTAGGTTGACCAGGACAAACGATGTTCGGGAGCGTAGACTTCGCATCTTGCACGTCACCTCGATCAGAGCCGTCTCCTTCTCGTGCTCCCCTCGTACACAGTATAACCTGCAGGGACCTAGGAAGGAAAATGCACCATGAAAACTGATCAATATTCTTCAAACACTTTCTGTGAATTACTTGAATGGTAATGCAGGAGCATTAATCCATTTTTTGGGTGGGGGGGGGCAAAAATTAGAAAGTGTCAAAGATATTCGTCATGCTCCATGTGCAAAGTAGACATATAGAATTTGCTGCAAATTGCAAATTGTGTATGTATTATTTTTATGAAAAGTTTAATGGTTTTGTAGTGCCCTGGATTGATTGTATTAGACACATTCTTGCATTATGATTTTTAATTCAACAATATTTGCCCCCCCCCCAATATTTTCATTGGTAGGGTGACTAGGGTTAGCTAACCACTTTGTGTCATTTTGCTGCAGAAACCTGGCAACTTCTGTCTAAGTATTTGCAAAAAGATGTTGATACATGTATAATATACAAAGTTCAAGTAATTTAATTGTTATCCAAATATTTGACCAGTAAGCAATGGTTGTGGAGAAAGAGGTTCACATACATGTACTATTTCCAAGTTAACTGAAACTGTTGGTTTTCATGATAGGTGAACTGGTTTTGGAAATAACTGAAATGATACAGTGTAATGACAGGGGTTCTCAAACTGCGGCGCGCACAGCTTTTGGCGCATCGGGCCTTCCGAAGTGGCACATGGAAGCTGCTATGAAAAAAAAAATAAATTGTGTAATTTCTTTGAATTTGATTTTATGCTATTTACATTAACACTTTGAGTGCTATCCAGGGTTGACTTCACTCAGGTACTATCGGCGAACCTGTTCGCCGAGAAGACAATCGGATCCATATCTTTTAATTCGAATGACAATGTCACTGAAGTTCCTACCAATGACATTTATCATAAAATGAATACACAATGAACCAAATAAATGAGTTAAAATGTATTGTCTTGATAGCATTTGCGATTTTAAAGAAAACTGTACAATTTGGAAAGGTTATACACATTAGTCCGAAACAATCCAGTCCCTGGTTAACACACCTGGATTTTTAGCCCAGCACCCAAAGTGTTAATTAAAGTCATTCTGGGGCTCTTACAAGGCCTCGTAGTTAAAACTTTGGGAGGGGGCTCCGCCACCTCGACCCCCGCCAAGGGCCCATGAGCAACCCCTGGACCACATGCCGTGATGCAGTGCTCACTTCGCATGTTGGATAGTGGCACAGTACAAATTCTCGACAACAAATATGGCACTTCAACAATAATAATTGAGAAACATTGGCATATGACATCTTACCATTTGAATTTGTCTCCTCGTCCTCCCTCTTCCCTATATGGACCACCATCCTCCCCTGGAAGAGCTGGAGGAAGGCGGCCGGTTCCTTGCCCTGTATCACCTGCTTCTGAGGACCCCTCTCATCGTCCAACTCCACGGTCATCAGGGCCGACGCCCCCTTCTCGTTGATCGTGCTCGACTTGCCCTGCCAGAAGAAGTACGCGCAGCGCTCCCGGCCGCGGCTGCCGCCCCACTTTGAGACGTTGCCCTTCAGATCACGCATGCCTGTAAAAACAAGTTTGGTATTGTGTGGGTTAACTTGAGATTTTTACATGTTTAAAAGTCTAAGGCATGAACATGAATTAAAATATATCATTAATCATCAGTAGAGAAAACGTGTAAACGCTTTGCTCAGACTGATCTTGTGATGTGTGACATTTTCACACAATAGAGTACCAAAATGTGACATCACTCTGGTTCAGAGATATGTGCAGACAATGGCGGAACCAGGTGCAACACGTTGCAGCTGGTTGTGTATACCAATATACGAGCTGCACTTGAAATGATTTATGGTTTGGATATTGTCCCCACATACGTATTTCCAAACCAGTTGAACATCACTTCTGCTCTCTAATGGAGTGATATGAAATATATGTTTATTTCCATCCACTAAGCATGAGTATTATATTTTGAGACAAGATGAACATCTGGATATCAACTGAACTACTTAATTGAAAAAGCTCTTTTTGAAACAGTGAAAACATGACTTCATTTTTCTTGTAGCTATCAGGATCTTTAAATTCATTCAAAATCCATTTCACAAAATTAGAGCAAGTAGTCACAATGATATATATAATTAGCATTTGTCAGTGTATAGTAGCTGGCATCGAAGCCATCTTTTAGTGGTCTTGACTTTGACCTTGATGTAAGTCATCTGTATGAACCGTATGTGGTAAGGTAGAGTTTTAGGGTGACCTTGGCCTCAGCCCAAATGCAATCAACTACAATACTGCATGGCCATTGTATTTCACTGCAAATTCTACATGCCTGTTGGTAAAAGAACAAAGCAATAACAACAAAATCCACGTACCAGTATTTTCTACATTGTACTGCCATCGTATAACGTATGTGTCTCCTTCGTGGAACTGGCCGAAGCTCTCTTTGGGGACGATGCTGTGTTCATATTCCAAGATGTGCCATGTTACTACTGACAAGGTGTTGATCTTTTGGCCCTTTCTGTCCACTTTGTTGAAGAATGCTGATGAAAAATGGTTAAGAAGTTATGATAAAAACTAAATTAAACAGTATTATACAAAATACTAAAATATAAAATAGGTTTTACCTTTATTTTCAGAATATTGTATTCAAGTTCACCATTGTTAACCCGTTGCCTCCGAGACTCTGAAAATCCCATCTAGAGTTAACACAGGGCACATCCGGTTCCCGTAGCCAACGGGTTAACTTCAATTTTGTCCCTTGATGACAGAATGCACAGATGTTCAAATCAATTTAGTCATTTATGAGAAATTTGGTCTGTAGTCATCATTCTGAACCTGTTGGAGACTAAGAATGAGAAATCTTGATAGAATTCATGTCATATTGATTGAAATCAAATCATTTGCAACGAGTTACTACAAAATCATCAGATTTCAACCAAATTCATCCCAACCAACGATCCTCTTCATGATGATTAAATTTCTTCCACCCATTGGAGATTAAGCACCAGATATCTTGTGTTGAGCTCAATTAAAAAATTCATGTTATAGTAAAATCAAACCGTCTCCAACGGGTTGAAAAATGTTTAAACTGATTTACAATATACAAATTAATTTTTAAAAATTGGCTTGAACATTTTTTGCAATTCCTGTCTTCTGGGACTGAAATTAAGTTAACAATGATGAACTTGAAATAAACAAGTGTGAAAATGAGCAAGAAACACTTACAGTGATATACATGTAAATGCATAACTACAGTGTCTGCACTACACTGCGCCGTCTTAGGTGTGGCTCACAGGTTTTCATTGACTTACTGTACAAAGCCACTAACCCCATGTATTATCAGTAATGGCATTGGCTTGCCACTTTTTGAACAAGAAGCCAATCATTTCTCTCTCACACAATTCAAGAGGTTAAAGGTCATAGGCTTTACTTGGATCTGTAGGTCACATATGCGCAGCAGGTTTTACATACATGTACTGTTCTAAATACGAGTGTGAATTGGTTTACATGTAAGTGCTATGAAATCAGTGTCTGATCTAATGAGTGTCACCAGAATCTAAACAACATCATTGTTACTGACTTTATACATGTAGCATACCTGCCAAGCAGTACGGATTTTTGCGGGCAGTTGTGTTCTTATTACAGTTATTAGGCGGTACGGTAAACAATAAAAAGATTACATGATAAAAGAAATGAGATTAGAGTGCGAATAAGAAAAATATTTGAAACAGCTGAACCAAATAATTTCTTATGAGAAAAAGCATGAATAAAACAAACCTTTTGTTCCGTCACTCACCAGTGAATGAAAACACGTCATTTCCATTACAATTAATTGGCATTGTATTAAACTCACTATAGTAACTAAGGCATTTGGTTCAGTAGTTTAATTTATTTTGGACATTCATGTTCTATTCTTATTGTAATCTATGTTTTTGTTGTTGAACGCACCGCCTAGTAACCTTAATAAGACCAGAACTGCCCTGGAAAATCCGTACTGGTTGGCAGGTATGATGTAGGAGCACACATAAATGCCATATGTTGCCATAAACGTGCTTCAAAATTATGCACATCTGCACAGGAAAGTATTGTGAGGGGTCTTGGAAGAACTACAGAACAGAAAATTACATTACAGAAGTTACAGAACTGTACACATTCATTACTGATACACATTTATGAATGTACAAGAATGTAAACACACTATTTGTTTTTACAGATGCATTCTACTGTATGTGTATAAAATGCTTGCATTACCCTGAACATAATATTTTTCATATCCATGCATAAAATAAAAATTATAAGGGTTCAATCATCTACCATGGCTCTGAGTGATATGAATGGAGTACTTAAACAGAATGAAAGAATAAAAATAAACACATAAAATAATTCAACAAATCAATCAATAAATAAACAAACAAAATTATAATTAAATAAATCAATCAATCAACAAATAAACAAATAATTAAATAGATAGATAAATAAATAAATCAATCAATCAATTAATAATATACACGTAATGTATGTACATGAATACATGAAAATGCATAAATGAATTACTTCAATTCAATAAGAAATAAATTCACTGCCTTATCAATGTGTATAGCTAAAAAACGAGTCTCATACAACTTCATCACAACTATATGGTTGCCATGGAGACACTGGATGCCGTCTTCTACATGTATGTAGCAGCCATCTTTCAAGCACTGCACCATGCATTGATAAATGGTGTCATCACACATAAATGCAAGTCTCAGGCAAAGTAATAAAGTAACTGGCAATCAGTGTGTGGGATTTACCCTTGAAATTTGAATATGGAGTATAGTATAGGCACATAATGTTTGTACCTGTACCATAAATGACTTCTCTATAATTTGAGTCAAATCACTTATTTTCATTGATGGTGATAGTGTACTCACAATTATTATTGTATACTGCAAATAGCTGCTACAACAGTAATAGTGCATTTATGACAACGGATTGAAGGAGAGGAAGTTACTACAGGACTGCATTTTACACTGTCAATATTTTGATTTGTAATAACTTTCACATCAGAATGTGATGAATTCTAAAAAGCTAACTAAGGTCATAGATATCAAAATTGACAATTTTAATTGGCTTGTATGTGTACGAGATATTACATGATTATGTCAAGTGAATTGGCGGGATGTTACATGTATGATGTATGATCTGTAGATGTACATGTATGCAGATTTAAGTTGAAAACGTAACTAAATAAACACTAATGCCACAGAATGACATGAATAAATCAGGTAAAAACCGGGGGGGGGGGGGGGGGGCAGAGGAAGAAAAGGGAGAAGTAAAACAATTTGTGCAGTTGATAGGTAGGGCAATACATGTATCAAATAGAACATCATTCAGCCATGATATCATTTCTCAGTACACATGTCATGTACATGATATTATCACGATTATTTTAACCATATACATGTATATGAACAAATTTATGAACATAAAATAGTATAAATATATAAATCCTACTTCACAACAAGTTTTAACTCGATTTCAAAGTAATCATGCATCTCAGATTGCACTCATAAATACCCTGATGTACTTTTGACCAGATGGCTACTTAAAAAGCAAGTCAATGCTGTGCAGCGAACGATACACAACCTGTATGTGTGAATAGCCTCTGAACTGGGTATAACTTTAGGGTCAAAGGTCACAAGGTTAAGAGGTCAACAGAATGATAGGGACTTAATTAACAATACATATGATAAGATGTGGGTGTAGTACGAGGAATTGAATGGGTGTTACGAGAATTCCTTGGAAATATATAAATATAGTGGGAATTCTACATGAAATGTGAACAAAATGTTACAAGGGATGAACTGGGATTACAAACATCTAAAATAAACAATAAACAATGAAAAATGATGTTCATGATACTAAACATGAATTATATACTATACTACAAATAAATGTTTGGATGTAAATGTATAAGCCAAGATATTGTTCATCATATTCAACCTAAAACTCCACACATTATGCTTTAATTCCAGCCGTCTTTTTCAAGACATGGAAAGATGCAAAGTTTGCAAACAGAAACTAAAACTGGGGCATGGATAATGGATACAGCCAATCAGAATGAATTCATTTTTTTTTACTTGCTTTTCTGTGATTTTGTTTTTAGAATTTAAAATCTCTATAATGAAATATACCTGGGCACACACTTGCCAACATTGACTTAAAACAGTGAATCAATTTTTATGATTCGGATGAAAAACAAAAATTTGTAATTTGCAATTATGAAATTGCCCAGTGGTAGTACAGAATACTTTGTATCAGAGATGGAGTCAAGACAGGCCTTGGCCTTGGCCTCGGACCGAGTCACATGTACAAAGTCGATGTGAAAAATATCTGTCCAGCGGCCTCGTTACTCCAAACATCAGCCTCAATTGCATCCCTGCATTGTACAAATACACTTTGTGTATAACTCTTTCACTAACAACACACATGCAATGTACATGTAATTGCAAATTGTATTTTCTCGAGTAATGTTTGAAAAACAAAATCAAAACACATTTTACTTTTGTTGGATTGAATAACAAGGAGGACGTGTATGTACATGTATCTACATATCACTTTGTCTTTTCATTATCACAACACTGAGCTTATCTTGGCTTATACCATCACATAACGTAATGAATGACAGATACAAGTATATGAATATGAATATGAATATGATAATGAAGAAGAATATCATTAATTAGAGAAAATATTGATTAGTAAATTCAAGTCACCTGGTATTTCCCTCTCAATTTCCAAGGGTGCATCCAATCCTGACGAGCATTACAACAAAGTCCGCAAGTCAAACGGTGTTTGTCAAAACCCACAAAGTTTTGTTTGTTTTGTGCAGGAGAAAACACATGCACGATGGTGTGTAGTAGATAAAGAGAGGCAAGAAGATGATGATAATACAGGAGGAAGAAAGGACAACATGTCAATAATAAATTCATTAGTAAGAAGTCGGATGAGTAGCGTTTGACCGGTCCACACTAGCTCAAAAAGGCGCCCATTATCATTATTGTCATCATTATATTGGATTGTTCAGTAATTTGAGAATAAACTTTACATGGATGTCATTTCAGGCTTCCCAGCATTTTGTGGAATCAAAATTCCCTGGTTTTTTTTCTTCGCTCTGATGGAAGTTAAAAATTCTGAGATCATTATTTTGACCTGCATGTTTTTCTTGCTCTACATGTACCTACTTCTTTCTCACAAAGGGCTGCCACTCAAAATGTTGATTTCCCCCTACGCAGCATGCATATTTTCCCCTACGCACACCAGTTTTCCCCTACGTCTATCACAATTTTCCCCTACGAACCCATGTTTTCCCTTAGAAATTAACCCATTGGCTACGGGAACCGGATGTGTCCTGTGTTAACTTTATGGGATTTTCAGAATCTTGTAGGCAACAGGTTAACTTTTTCCTTACGAAGGTGTGTTTTTCCCTACAAAATAACCTTAGTAAATGCAAAATATTGATTACGATTTCTTCGCCGGAGATGGACAAAATGGACGAATATATAGGAAATCCATTGAGAATTCCAAGAATATTTCTGAAAATTGTCAAAACCCCCTACATCCCCTACAAATCATCAAAACCCCCTACGTTTCCCCTACGGAAGGTCATTTTCCCCGTAGGTATCCCCTACAACCTACGCAAGACCAAAATCCCCTACGGCAGGGGATTTCCCCTACGAGTGGCATGTTCTCCATGTTATGGAAACGAGGTGAGAAAGTCAAACCACTGTAAGAATAAATTTCCCTGATTTTGCCTGACTTGAGGGACCTTTCTCGAATTCCCTAACTTGAAAAAGCCATTTTCTGCATTTTCCCCAATTTCCCTGTTGGCTGGGAACCCTCGTTACGTCGTCTGCTTTTGACCATTTTGAATATTTTCGTCTCAAATGTCTAATTGGATTGCAACTAATTTTTATCAAATTTCAATCAAATTACCTTCCATCACTTGTTTTACTGTGACATAACAAAGACACTCTAGAGCCAAGAGCCCCCAAAGTTCTGGGTCTATTGTTATCTGCATCTCTCCCCCCCCCCAAAAAAAAAATCAATAAACATAGGCAACATTAACTTTGTGTGAATCGGTCAAGATTTGTTATCTACATGTACACTACAATCTACAAGTTATTTGTATGGAAACACAACACCAAACACAGGTTTGTTAATCACGCATGATATCATAATGCATTCTTCTGGTCATCCATGTTGGTCATTTTAACTAACAGCTCCAAATTATGGTAGGATAAAAGCCAAAGCATTTGCAATTCAGCATTAACTGTAATCTCAGTGAAGCATTCACAAATAATCTGAATCCTCTTTCTTTTTATTTCCATAATTCAGCATTTATGGTAAATAAAATCATTTTAAGTGTTACAACAAAAATAAATTTTCATATACATGTTATATTCATTTAGAGAGGAGAGACAATCTCAGGTGTCTTGTTTAAATCAATGAATTTCTTACATGGTTGTATTTTTAATATCTTTGATCTGATGACAAATTTAAACCCGAGTTGTATTTTACTCTATACTCTATTCTGTATTTGAATTCAATACTATAATATTACCAAGTACAAGCATAGTGCCGATACTGATATATTTTTTTCTGTCCAAAATATGATATAGATTTGCGGTTTTGGTAATATTGTTATTTTGTTGAAAGCATCGGGACATTAGGAGATCAGGTAAGGGAAAAGTATAAAGGATAATTGATAGCATAGTATTCTGTGATCTTCAATTCCATTTTGAATTTGTACGGTAATCATCTTTGACTTTATGTTCTATATATTAATACAACTGTTGAAAACACATTTTAATCATTGTCAGCATAATAATGAAACAGATACACTCATGATTATATTTATATTTTTTTCTGATTCCAGATACCAATAACCAACTAATATCATGCTAACTATCAACCCCATTCAAAAAGTGTGAAATAACCTATGACCCACCTTTTACCACAACAACTTTCAAATGTATTGAACTTAACAACAAATTCAAACATATTCACTTTTAAAACTATCATTCCACAGGCATTTAACTAAATTCAAGAACACTAATCCATTTCCAATTCTTCTTATGTTATCCCTTCATCATTCAGTAGGTTCATGAAAATATCTATGACTATTAGGTAATGCCAAAAGTTTTCTGCTCTCTAGATGTAAAATTCTGCTTTCTTCTGCTTTACAAACTTCAAATTCTGCTTTCTTCTGCTTTCTAAATTTCAGCATTTTGAAATTCATTGAAAACTCAGAAAAGACTTTTTTCTTATTTCAAATGCATGGAAATAGTGAAAAATTGCCTACCTTTGCATGCGCTGAGCCTGAGCAATTTATAGATTGGTTTTGTAAGGGTAATAATGATTAATCATGACGCATTTGAAACCAATAAGAGTATACTTATATTATAATTACTAAAATTTCTTGCCAAATTCACTATTTATGGATTTTTTTTTGAAACTGCGTTTTCCGCTTTCTACCCCCGTTTCCGCGATTTTCGCGGAAAATCCGCAAAGCGAAAAACTTTGGGCACTACTACTAGGATTAACAAAGCCAACATGCTAGTAAATATCCCACAACCATGTTGTTAAAAATTCCCACACAGTGCTCATACTGGATATAGTCACAAATATGGAACATTCAGTTATTCATCTCACACAGTCCCTCCACAGACAATAACTTACCCTCTCCTCTGCCCAGATTGGTTCCTTCCAAGATGAGGTGTGGTTTTTCTTTACTTGGTTGGATCATCAGTTTAGCATCAAATGGAACTAACTCAGGGGCTTGCTCATTCTGTAAGAGAAAAACATATTACACAATTACATGTACATTGATTGAATACAATCTAGATACATGTAATACGATTAAGTATCCAGTACTGTTACAAACTAACCCACTAGTAACTGTATAACTAAAACTTGTATATTGTAATGTCCTCAGATGGACTAAATATACAATTTTTTTTTCAGTTTTCGTTTTTTATTAGACTTATTAGCGTTTTTGTCTTGTTTTAATTTTTTTTCCTGTGTGTGTTTTGAGCGGTATAGAACAATGGTGGGGACATAATCTAATATGAGATAAAGTTTACATAGCAACATGTTGATGCTTCAATAAACAAGGAAGAACAATATGTGAAACACATTTGTGACCCGTCACCATGCTACCCTGATAAAGTTGCACAACCCAAACGGCAAGAAAAGTGCCAAATATTGGAATGATATAAAGTATTGAAGTGATGTGTCCTCAAAAATCAATAGTTTTATGACCTTCACATGTTACAAAGCTTGAATATTTATATTTTCACCCAAAGTATTTTTCTCACTATGTTTATGTGTCATAGGATGTGCGACTTTATCAGGGTATCGTGGTGACAGGTCACATTTATATCAAAGAGATATTAACGAGCATATCCTTGAGATAGTAGGAGTTCATGCAACAAAATTCTTGCTATGAACCCACTGCCCAAGTACGTAACAAACCAACTGACCAACTGACCCCCCTCAAACCTTACTTATAGGAATAAAAACATAAGAACAACTATAAATAATCAGTACATCTACTAAAGCTTCATCTAACCTTTTGTTGTTCTTCTGTTCCTTTGCTCTTGATGATGTGTGATTCTTGAGGCCAGTCAATAAACTTGTTCTGGAAGAGGATGGTCTCCATGTGCTGTGTGGCCTGGAGGAGGAGGGAGATGAGGAGGATAGTATGGATGTTGTTGGTACATGGGATGATGCAATTTACAGTCTTTCCACATCAGTGTATAAATCAATTATCATAATGTTCACACTCTCACCCAACAATTACACCACAAACTTTACTTGGAAAATTATAAATAAATCAAACGTAATATACACCTGCATATTTTTTCAATGAAAGGTATGCAGGAATAAATGAGCTGTAATCATGCAGTTTCTTAATACTTGTGAATATATTTTGTTCTCTTTAAACCTGTTCGCTATGGGAACCGGATGTGCCCTGTATAACCTCTATGAGAAATATAGAATCTCTGAAGTAAGATTGAAAAAACATATAACAATAATTGAAAATAAATAATTTTGCTTATGCTTTATTTATTTATTTTTTGTATTTGTTAATTAACATGAAACCATATACAGGGCCCTTTTTTCTGCTTACATGGAGTTCACTGATTTTGCTTGATATGTTTTTTGTTGTTGTTAAGTTAGGTAGGACCTCACAAAAAGCCCTTTTTTCCCCATGTGAATTGCAATCAAGATTCATTAGCCCCCACCCCCATGCAATGGTTGATTGTTGGTAAGGGGGTTATTAGACACTGTTTATCAGACCTTCTCACTTCTCGTGGAATGAATTTAAGGCAGCTTTCACCACTTCAATAAGTGTAACCCAACAGAGACCATTCGATATCAATATAACATGCATTTTCCATAGACTTTACCCCAACACATCTTGTCCTTAGTTTCCAACAAGTTAACAGAAATGATCATGTTGTTACCTTTCCTATGAGTGTCCACTCAGGCCTCTCCGTGCTAGTCTTTGCCCCAGTATCAGCCGGTGAGATGGGGTTCACGTCATAGTCGGAGTAGTCGTACCCTCGTTCCCATAGCAACTGAGCCAGCTGTGCGGCTGTTTTCCTCTTTTTCTTGGAAGACGACTTGCCCTGCCAGATATAGATCTCACTACCAAAGTCGAAGACAAAAACCTGGCAAGAATATAAACAATATGAACATGAGCAATAAATGTATACATGCATTGTACCCCAGTGCAACCAAATTGAACTTCCCTTTAACTTGTGAAGATATTTCACAAAATAACTGGCTAAATTAACAAATATTTATGCAAATAAATCTAGAAATTTACCATGTTGATAACCAAATACCATCTTAATATCCAAATTCAAATATTTATTACATACCTGTACATTTATTTTATAGCCACTGACATATATGTGTACATGTATAAATGCATATATTTTATTCATTCATTTATCTATTTATTTATTTATTTATTTACTTATTTATTCACTTATTTATTTATTTATTTATTTATTTATTTACTTATTTATTCACTTATTTATTTATTTATTTATTTATTTATTTATTTATTTATTTATTTATTTATTTATTTACTTATTTATTTATTTATTTATTTATTCATTCATTTATTATTTATTTTTTTGGGGGGGGGGGGGAGGGGAGTCTGTTTGTTTGTCAGTTGTTGTTATTACTATTATTTGTTATTACTGCTTTTGTAGCTTGCTTCTTTTTAATAAAAGTACTGAATAAGAAACACAATATTTCAAAATTAGTGAAGGGGGGGGGGGACCGAGAAAAATTTATCACAGTTTCCAAATTAGTGCTTACCTCATTGGTATCCAGCATCTTAAATTTGCCCGGTGAGGCCCAGTAGGCTTCAAAAGGCTCCAGCGAGTCTCCGACCACTGTATACACCATGTTGGTCTCTGTGATGTAGATCTCATGGAGTTCATCTTCATCAGGTGTTCCCACATCTAGGGATCAAGTTAAAAAAAAAGAGTGCATAATACATCTGTAAACTCTAATAAAAGACTTTCTACATCTTCATATATCATTGCATTCCATCCCCCAATTCTCCGAAGTACTGTCCTAAACAACATAGAAAAACTTGAATATAGTGGAAAAAACACATACAGTGTACAATCAAACATATTCAAGATGCTTCAACTTTGACCTGACCCTTCAGCTCCAAAAGCTGATTAGTTCATTGTTGTATCATATTTGACCCAACATAGTTCATACTAGACCCAACTTTCAATAAAATCTGATCAGCAGTTACCAGGTTATGGCACCAATGAGAAAGTAGTATCGGCCTCCAGCCAGCTTCAGTTCAGAGGACTAAAATCAATACTAGAGCCTGTCCAGAGTAAAATAATCACTAAAAATTTGCTTTCTCATCAAATCGGCAACAGACTTGAATAGTCAATTATATACAAAGGGTAATGGGTATTGAATGATGTGTCAAACATTCGCCTAATTAATTATTTATTGGTGAAATTTTTAAGATCTTATTTTTTCTTGTGAAATTTAAGACTAAAAATAATTTTTGATTGAATAACTTTCACTTTTAAATGACATAAAAACGAAAAACGCGTCCATAAAATATGTTTCTCAATTTGTTTAGTACATCACCCACTAACAAAGTGGAACAACCCAAAGCCTCATCATAACAACAGCCGTTGCCAATTTGATAAATTTATGATTATTCTAGTTAAATTTCATTTAAAAATTCATAACAAAATGAATATTCATTATGAAATTGTAGCACCCAGTTCATTGAATAGCTGATATTTTTCTCTACTTTAACATATTCATTAGATGGGGTAAATCCAGCCACATTCCAAGATAAAAAGGCAAACCACAAATATGTGGTCCTAGTATTGAATGGGTTAACCTACTGCAGATTTGATTTGATTTCAATATAACGCCCATTCTCCATAGACCCCAGTCAAGATATATTGTTCCTACCTGCTAACAATAATGTTTTCTGATCTTTTTAAAAAATGTACATTTTTTTCTACATGATAAAAACATAATTTTTGGACCCTGGCCTTTGCACATTTTTAAAATATCCTTCAGAGTAAAAAATGGTTGGAGAACCTTTGAAAATTGAACCCAAACCTGGAGAAACATAAAATGTTTAAAGAGCGTCTAGAAAACAATTTGCGCACATTTTTAATACTTTTTAAAAACATTTTTAGACACATACATATTTGGAACATTTTATTCAGACAATTTAAATTGTTTTAGAAACGTTTCCTCAGAATGAAAACCTACATGCACATGCACAGACCTTTCTACAACATAAGGGAAACATTTTCTGGACGTTTTGTGTTGCTGAGTTAGTTTCCAATGAATGAAAAGTCTTGAATTCTGCCTACCTTTATACTTGGCTTGCCCTCCTAGGAGCTCAGTGAATTTCTTCCAGGACCTGGAGTGAGCTGTCGTCTGTTTGCTCTCATTGATCTCCTGCACTGATGGAGCTTTGCATCCAAGGTCTTTCTTCTGCTGGATGTGTTGTACTATTTCAGCAGCCTAGTAAAAAAATAGAAACAGTGGAAATGATTGGTTAATGATTGTTATAAGACGGGTTCAAGAATGACGCAATGTGATTGGTCAATTGACAGGCATGGAGTGTGCATTGTAATTCTCCTGACGTGCATGCCCAATTGATAACACATGATCAATACCTGACGATATTCGCCGCGCCGATATATCGGCAGCCAAATTGAAAATGTCCGTACTCGTCTGTACTGTACGTAGTCGTAGGGTAGACTTGGTCAAGCTAACGGTCGAGTGCTCGCCTCCACTCGTTTGAAGTGTTTTCTAGGAATTAATGTAGTAGTTGTGATTCCCTAGCGCTGTCAGCAACAGCATGGAAATTGTGAGTAAAAATACGGGTCGTCTTTGAATTTTTAATTTTAACGTGTCGTAACGTTAACATTTTACGTGTCTGACTTAGAGTAGTATTAGCCTAGGACCAGGTCCAACACCCTAACATACATGTAGGGTTAGATCTAACGTTAGATGTAACGTAAGACCTACGTGAGAGTCTAATTTTTGTTGCATATTTTCAGGCTGTATTACAGACCCGTCTTATAAAACAATTGGTTCACTGTTTTGTTCGTGTGTTATGGCAGTTCCAGTGCACTCGGTTTAGTCAGTGCGATCGATAACGCACTTGCCCTGTGGGCGCGTGCCTTAATATCTCTTTCACTTACTAAACTTCGTGCACTGGCTCTGCCATAACATACTCGCAAACAGTGCACCAATTGTATGATGTTACTTCACTATATATGCTCATTTTCCACTATCTGTAATTTTGTTATTGTATTTTTGTATTATACTTTGCAACCACTCAAATTGGGAATGAAGGCATTTTGCAACTATTATTTCAACATGTTGAAGACATGAGATATCTTGACTGGAAGTCTACGGGAAATCCATGGTAAGGCAAAACCAAACTGTCTCCAATGGGTTAACTGGCAATCCAGTGGTTGCTGTAATAATACTGGTGAAAGCTATGTCTGGGGTCTCACCTTGTGCATCCTTGCTACATGACATACTTTTTTTGGACTTAGTTCTCATGCCGATACAAAGTATGCATTGGTCTGTGAATACTTTTCCACAGACACAAGGCACATAATTGATGTTTTAAACTGAAGCTTCCAAAACACAGAAAATGATGAAATGACGAAATTTAGTCTAAGTAAACGGAACACAAAATTTCACACAAATATAGTTCATTGTTGGTAAGATTTTTAGGAACATTCCCCTGATTTCAATGATCAAACTTTTACTTGCCCAAAGCAAGTACTTGTGTCTAGCCCTGCACTATACATTCTAACAATCTCACCTTTGCCTTCTCTATGACATTAGCATACTCTCCCATCCACAGGAAGACTTCATTTGGGGTGACTAAGATGAAACAATCCCCGCTGTTGAGTGATGTCATCTTTGGCTCCACCAGGCGAACTTGAACGAAGCGACGACCTTGAGATGAAAGGAAACAGGGTAAGTTCAGGGTTAGAAATGGGACAAGGGCTGTCAGTTATTATCAGGGCTGCCACTCAAAATTTTGATTTCCCCCTACGCCGCACGCGTATTTTCCCCTACGGACACCACTTTTCCCCTACACCTAATTAACCATATTTTCCCATACGAACCTACTTTTTTCCTATGAAGGTATGTTTTCCCCTAAAAAAAAACCTTAGAAATGCAAATTATTGATCACAATTTCTTCGGCGGAGATGAACGAAATGACGAATGTAATCGGATTTCCTTGGGAAAATTACGAATATTTCTGAAAATTGTCAAAAACCCCTACATCCCCTACAAATCATCAAAACCCCCTACGTTTCCCCTACGGAAGGTCATTTTCCCCGTAGGTATCCCCTACAACCTACATGTACGCATGGCCAAAATACCCTACGGTAGGGGATTTCCCCTACGAGTGGCAGCCTTGGTTATTATGCTGAAACACAGCGCTTTCATCATTTGTGTCAGAAACATATGAAAAATGTCAGGTCATACTCAATTTCATTTTCATTAGTACAGAACATTGGTCAGTATCATTATTATAGCACTATCACAGGATTAAAGAATTCCAAAGTCAGCAAGATCTCAAGTGTGGTAATAGAATTTGTTGGCGTCTATGAAATTTGGCAAATAAAACGTGAGAAGTACTAACATTATCATGAACAATGACAGGCAGATTAAAAAATAGAAACTTTCATAGATACACATTTTCCAGACAGATGGTTATGTCACATCAAAAGAGAATAAATCTTTTCATTATGATAAAGTTGTCTTTGGAAAGCTAATCAACCATTTGTCATTCAGATTTTTTTTCCTTTTTATATGAAAATATTGCCTCCCCCAATAAAAAACAGAATGCAGACCTATCCTACTCAACACAAATAAGTTTCTTTTCTGACCATAAAGCAGATCTCAGATTTCAGATTTTATTTTTATTCTGCAGAGTTGGCTTGCAAAATGTTACATAAATGCCCATAATTTCTAATAGGGCAATGTCTGAATCTTGACTTTACCTACGCCAACCTTGAAACAGTGAGCTGGCTTCAATGGCTAGAACACACTGCCAAGCTGCCTCATATATAAAAAAAAAGAAATCTGAGAGATTACTAGTGTTGCACGACTAAGTCGCGAAAAGTCGTAGTCGGCGACTGCTACACGGGGTCGCGACTCCGACTAATCGGAGACCAATAAGTCCGACTATTTATCAGCATGTTAATTTTGAGTTAAAACTGAGTTCAAAAGACATAAAACTTGAAGCAGAACTACCAATCATTGTGTCAATGCAATGATGGCATATGTGCATGTGTAGCGGCTGCTTGATCTTATTGACTCTTTATTCCTTTCCCTTAGCGTTTTTCATTGTGAATCGGCCAGTGATGCTATCATCAAAACAGAACTGGCCGAAAATGTACTTGATCTAGCCTATATATCGTGCAATGCTATCATAACTGTTGCGGTATATGTTGCACACGCGACTCTCGACTGGAGGCGAACTCCCATGCAGCCCCAAACGCACGCAATCTTGAACACACTAAGACATTGAAGCACCGGATAGTCGACTAATAGTCGGAGTCCGCGGGACTATATGGTGGCGCGACTAGTCGCTCTCTAAAATGCTGAGTGGTGGCAACACTAGAGGTGATTACACAAACATCCACACTACAAAGAAGTTTTTTGAGTAACCTGTACCTTTGACTTGTATTAACATGAGGTCTTTGTATGGCAGTAACTCTGCTAGAGTTCCCCCCATCTCCCTGATGTCTTTCACTGTTGATAATTTTGTCTTTCCTTTGGCGATGTCCTCCTTGCTAGCCAATCCGGCCCGTGCCACTTTGCTCGCATTTTCTTTCCTTACTGTGATTGAAAAAGAAGCACAACCAAAACAAACAGTTAATCACAGAGATAGGGAATACAGTGTTTCAACTCAGATCATTTTTGTACTAGTTCCAGTCATATCTGCAAAATAATGATATACATGTACATGTATTAGTAGCCGTGAGGCAAGTGAGACCAAAAGTTCTCTGACCAAGATTGCTCAAAGAAATGAATATAAATGTACCACTTGATTTGCTGTCCGCTGCCCCCTGCCCCTCAAAAAGAAAGAAAGAAAAAAAAAGATTGTCTGTTATTTATCCTTTTCACTACTGGGACTAAGTTAGTCATAGTTGGCTCTTGACTTTGATATGCTGTAATATAAACTGTAATTTATTGGGCTTGTTTCAATTCCTGAAGAATCCAAGACTAATACAAAATATTTGAAACCCAAAATTCTTTGTGTAATTTTCTAAGGTCCACTTGTAATCATGTAAGACTTGACAGTCGCATGACAAAGTTGCAAACAATGGTCCATCACACAAACTAACCCTTCTATCCACACACACAACCGTGTTGTACCTTATCCAAGAGGATGAGAGCAACTTACACTCCGATTTTGATTTCTTGCTTTCCACTTCTTTGACTTCCAGTCTCTCTTCCGTGTACTCCGACAGGACATCTTTCCTTGCGTTTAGCGCCCTCAGTGGATTGGCGGACGGTCTCGTTCTTCGCTGTGGCCTGAGAGATCTCCTATGTGATGTTATCATTCCCAGGCTGTGAACAGCAGGAAAATTTTGGAAATATAAGAGATACACATATCACTAATGACTCAAAGATTTTGCTCTACTAATCTTAATACAATTCACATAAATATGAGGACTTCTTACTATAATTGTTGCCTTTTTACCATTATTATTCTGGTATTCCGGGCTTGTGTCTCATTCTCTAAATTGATTCACTCACGTCAAGGCTATTCCTGAATCATCGTGTATTTTGTATATTGTTACGTAACTATGTTGCCCGGGTGACGAGGAATCTCAGTATGTGTATACAGGTGGCTATCTCTGCCGTCGGCTCACAAAGGGAGGTGACTCTGTGAAATGAGTTTCTTAGTAAATGAAGAAAA
>JZLH01S0628575.1:0-20059 GCA_001188425.1 Eucidaris tribuloides | reverse complement strand
AATAATGTAATTTCGTTATTTTATTCATTTATTTTTTTATTTTTATTTTTTTTCTTCTTACTTTAATTTGTTTTTCTTCTTACTTTAATTCCTTCTTTTATCTATCCTTTTCCTACATCCTCCTCCTTCCTTTTAACGTCCTTGTTGTATGTCGTTTGTTTAATAAGACCTGAATATTTTCACTTAGGGACCTATATAATGCAAGATTCGCTTTTTAATAGGTCCCTCACATTTCATTTTTGTTAAATTGTCTATATCTCTTGATTACGATGTTATATCTTGTATTTGTTTTATCGATTGTATTACTATATTTATGTTATGTTTGAGATGTGGAACAATAAAATCAATCAATCAATCAATCAATTATGAAAGCAGTAGTAGTATTATTAATTCGCCATCATTTCAGATGAAAGGGACCAGAAATGCGCACTTAATCACTGTTATCCATAGGTATCCAGCCTCATGAACCGATATGCATGTGACCACAACACCGGGGTTTTCACCCTTCTCTTTTCGATGAAGTGTATGGGTTCTTTTTCGTGCTGAGGTGTTGCTGTCTCAACTCGGGACCTCCGGCTTTACGTCCTATCCGAGGGACAGGGTAATGGGGATAAAGTGCCTTACCCAAGGACACAACCGCCATGGTGCGGACTCCATACACAGACCTCTAAGTCGGGAAGTCGAACTCTTATCCACTAAGCCATGACATGACATTATGCAACTTACTTATTTTCTGGTTGAACATGCCAACTGTGCAGTTGAATGGGAAGGGGCAGTATACACATACAGACTGTCATGAAAGTATTTTCTATCTTTATAATAGCAATGATATGGAATAGCCTGTCCTGACCAAAAATACCTGATACCAAAAGACTATGAAACAATCACATACATTTCTTTAGTTGATACCTTGTCACCTTCAGTTTATATCTTGTTAATGATGACTGATACAATTCGTTGTTTTTCACCTTTGTGTTATACAAACCATGCTGCAAAGGCACAGTTTAAAGCTCCCACTACCACTGCAACCAAAACCTATAGACTTTGTATGTGATGTTCTGAGTATGGTATTAGAAGGGTTAAGAACAAGCTGTAGCAGTTTAATAATATTGGAGATGCATTTTTTCATTGCTTACTTCATCTTTGTATACCATTCCTTTCTTACTGGAATATCAACTGAGTTAATCCATTACGCAAAATAAAAGCAAACTTTAACAAAAAGTTTTGCCAATACCTTAATAAGTGTAATAATGTTGAGGGTGCACATTTTCAGTTGCTAACTTCATCTTAATTTATAATTTCTTTCTATATGGAAATTGAAGTGAGATAACTCGTCACACCAAATAAAATCAAACTGCAACAGAAACTTTAATTTGCAAATACCTTACGAAATTGTAACAATATTGGGTGATTTCAAGTTTTGGATTAGTGTTCGTGTTAGTGTTATCTTAACAATAACACGAGCGTTAATCCGAAACTTGAAATTGATCTGTGTTAGCGAGTTGACCCCAAAATTATGACGCACTTCCGGAAGTAGGTGTTGTAGAGAGTGTTAAAAATCGTCTGCTAAAACCGAGCTGGGTTGCTGGTGTTAGCAATTTACATGCGTTTGTCCCATTCACTAACACTGGACCCCAGGGATTAAGAAAATGACCATTCCAAGTTCGTTGTTAGTGTTAGTGTTATTTCTGTCTCGGCTCACCCAACTGGGTCGCGTAGTTGTACGTGTAATGTGTATGGCAGCGCGAGTGGCGCACGTAAAGTGGCAAGAAAAATTACAATATTTTAGATTGTGAAAGAACAAAGACATAATGAAATAAGTCAAATAGATGAAATTAAAAGGGAAGTACATGGCTTTCCGACAGTGTTATATTTGTAGTACGATTGTTTAAATTTTATAAAGAAATTTCAACATTTCTTCAGGTTTTCCACGGTTTTCATGTTCGTCGAACAAGGGATGTGATGTCACGCTCGTGTTAACACTCGTGTTATGCTATCGATTACAGAATCGATAGTGGCCATTAATCCGAGTAGCAGTGTTGGAGTTCGGTTTAACGGCTCTTGACGTCTACTAACACTAACAATAACACTAATCCGAAACTTAAAATCACCCAATGAGGGTGCAATTTTCTGTTTTGGTCGCTTACTTCATTCTTTATTTACAATTCCTTTCTATCTGGAAAATCAACTGAGATAACCCATCACACACAACAAAGACAAACTGCAACAGAAGGCTTTGTACCTGGAGGAAGTGTGCTCTGTGAGGGCATCAAAATCAGAGACAGTAACTTGTAGTGTCTGCTTCTTCTCCTCTTTCTTGGCTTTGCTGGGGCCAGTTCCCGGTGTCATGATAGTTGCCTCTTCCACAAATTTAGTTGAACTCGCGAAGAAGTCGGTGAAACCTTCATCGTCAGGCTTCATCACAGAGACAGTCTTTTTCACGATCCTGTAGTCGGGTTCGGAATCCTCAGATTCTGTTGTCGTTGTCGTTGTTATTGTGCTTCCAGTCGTTTCGTTGCCATTTTCATATTTATCTGCAAGTAGAGGTGAAGGAAGTTGTTTCATGATTTCAAGGAAATGTATTCACATAAAGGAGATTAGCTTCAGTGATTTAACACTTACTGCTATATTAACCCATTGAAGACAGTTTGACTTTCCTTTAACACACATTTCCCAAAGACCTCGAGATATCTTGATTATTGTCTTCAACGGGTAAAATGAAAGTAGATTCTAATCTTTATCTCATACAGTTTGAAAAATGTAAAATTTAATTGTGATAAATATAACAAATTTTGAGCAACCTGGAAGACAATTGACTGTCATTAAAATCCAATTCTGAACACCACACAAAATGTCAGAGAGTTTGATTCTGAATTCCACACCTACTGTAGCCATCCTGGAATTATTTTATGCTGTTGGTTCCTTTGCATTGAGATATTATTTCCTACTTCCCCTCATATGATACAATTGTGACTTGGTTGCAGTAGAAAAGAAGAAGTTGATTGTCTACAATTTTCAAAGGGTTGGGGAAAGATAGGTGGCAGGCTAACTGCCACATTTTGCAAATTTACAAATACTTCTACAGATTTGTAAACATCAAATTTTGCTAAAGATTGAAGATTAAAACTTGCTTCGGGGGGGGGGGAGGAGGGGAGAGGGGAGTGGGACTTCTTTACCAATTACACAATATGGAAATGAAATTAGGGAGACAGATTTGAACTTTACATTTTTAGAATTCTCTGGCGACTGAGATCAGACTACAAATGATCACTTGTTCAATCAAACTCTTTAAGTTGTAACAACATGAAATGAACAAATAAATATATGAATAAATAAATAAATGAATGAATAAATGAATAAATAAATAAATAAATAAATAAATAAATAAATAAATAAATAAATAAATACATAAATACATAGATA
Organism: Eucidaris tribuloides; assembly: GCA_001188425.1. Lineage (NCBI taxonomy): Eukaryota > Metazoa > Echinodermata > Echinoidea > Cidaroida > Cidaridae > Eucidaris > Eucidaris tribuloides. The sequence goes on along the minus strand of JZLH01S0628575.1, from coordinate 16,636 downwards.
AATAAATAAATACATACATAGATAAATAAATAACTGAAAATCAATCATTCAAAAATAAAATAAATAGACGTACTTGATGCATCATCACTCTTGAGACTGGCATCACTGTCTGCCCTCTTTATTGTGACTGAAAAATTGACAACGAGAAAAGAGAAGAGGTGTTAAATGCAGAGAAGAAACTTCACAGAAGTATGTACACTCGGCAAAAAAAGTTCTTGGACACTTTAAAGATTACGTCAGGGATGTGCAAGTCCATTACTTCCCTTCATTATCAATACCAAACGGTAGTTTAGTACTTACAAATGGTGTGTTTGAGATCCACACGTCATGAATTTGTTGTTTTATGAGAAAAACTAATAACGACATGTTACCAGAATGTTGTTCGTTCCGTGAGTTTCAATTTTGCTCAAACTGCGAATCGCGGTTATTGTGTAACGTCGCAAGACCAGCGGAGAGCACTGATTGGTTAAACGGCTAACCTCCACGCGACCTTTGGCTAACGGCTGATCGGTTATTTTGGAACACGTTTTGACGTCGCGGATTTTTTAAAAATGCCTCTGAGTAATTTGAAAAAGGATGAAGTTTAACCGTCCAGATTTTCACCAAAACTCAATATTTTACCCCATGTCTCTATGAGAGGTGTTTATTTATATTAATCTTCACATTGGATATGATTTCAGCTGATTTCATTCATTTTGATGTTTTTTGACGTGCTAATGAATGACACAATCTTTAAGTTAAAATATACCATATACATTTTTATTAAAAGGTACATTATTGTATATCAATATGACCAGACATTATTCCACTTCCAGTATGACATGAAGTTAACATGTGAGCAGTCATGCATGGCTGATTACATGCATTAAACAATGGCAAGGTCAGTAAAAAAAAAAATTGCAAAAAGTGGAGCAGTCAGTCTTTCAGTTGTGAAAGTTTATGTGGCATAAGATCCATTGAACGACAAAAATTGAAGTTAAATGTCACTTTGAAGAGAAAAGAAAATTGTCCATCTTGAATACATGTACATCACTATTCCACTGGAATTTTTAATAAAAATTTATAGTCAATGAAAAAAAAAGGTCAAATTTCAGTATCTTGACTAATCAAAAACAGTTCAATATCTTGTTTGTCCTCCCTGGCTCTGAATGAGTGCAGCACATCGACGTCGCAGCTTCATCTTGAAAGTGCATGTCCAAATGACGCATCTCATGATGCATCTCTAAGCATTTCATTCAAATCATAAACACCTGCTGAAATTGTTGAAGTATGCCTACAAGATGACCTGATCATTAGCATTGAAAGGCTCAATCTTTGCATTTTTTTTTACTGACCTGCTATTGTTTAATGCATGTAATCAGCCAGCATGTACTGTACATTTAAGTTCATGTCATTACTGAATAGTGGAATAATGTCTGGCAAATTGATATACCATGTACAAAATGTACCTTTTAATAAAAATTATATGGTATATTTTAACTTAAAATGAGTTGTACATCTACAGTGTATTTAATACAATATTGGTGCAAATGTTAATTATGACTTTATTTTAAATCATCTATTACTCATACATGTATATATTTACATGCATCTTATTCATTTCGTTTTTGTACCTATCAAAACGCTTTCTATGAATTTTGTGAATATCTACACTGTGACGGCTACGACACACTTCAGGTCTAAATGCAGTTATCATTGGCTGCCCGGCAGAAGGGTCTTTGCAATGTTCCCGGCCGAAGGGCCTTGAATTGATTTTTTTTAAAATTGATTTTAGCAGCAAATTTTCTCTAATTTGAGAAATATTGCCTCATTTGAAATGTGCACTTACAGACTGACAGAAGGATCTTGGAATAACTTTACACTTTGATTTCATGTGAAAAGAGCCCATGGTTTTCAAGTTACAGACAATTGAATGTTAAGGCCCTTCTGCCAGAAACATATGCTAGGGCCCTTCTGCCCGACAACCAAGGTTATCATCCACTTACTGTATCATATTTACTTAATATGATTGCATGAAAGTATGCTAATCCAAATGGAACAGGAATTATACAGTCACATCAGAGTGACAGATGCTTACATGGTCATACGGTCATAGGAAGCGGACAAACAAGCTATAATAGGATAAAGGAGATTTCATTACAAGCATAAATGGGATATTACACACAAATGCGTAATCACTTACTCTTAAACGAACCCACTCTCGGTTTCCGATTACTTCCCGTCCTTCTGAGGTGCGTTTGCGGTTTGGTGTTCGCTTCGTCCGACGATACTTTTCCTGCTTGTTTCATCTTCCCGCTAACAGTGAACATGTCAACGTCCTTCTCCTCGATTCTCTTCTTCCACGTCGTCTCATTCTGTTGTAAGGCTTGTAATCTTTGGGAGATGCTGGATTGGCTACCGGGGAAGTCATTTTCGCCCTGAATTTCATTTCATAAAACAAAAGAATAACTATTAATCAAATATCCAAATTACTATCAATAAAGTTTCCAAAAAAATAAAAAATTAGGTTACATTGCATTTGACATAACAAACTTCAAAGCACATGCGATTCATCTTTACAAGTTTTTAACCAACTGTTGAAAATGTTCTCAAGTGAACATTAACTCATAGAAGATGGTTTTGATTTTGCTTTAATGTGCATTTTCCATTGATCTTGTGATGAGAAATCTTGTCTCTTGTCTTCAAAGGGTAAACTAAGATTACATGTGACTATCCATTATACAGGGCTGCCAACTCTCACCCATTGAGCGTGAGACTCACGCATTTGAACCTCTCACTTATATCATTGGCCTATGGGAGTCTCACGCCAACGGATTCACAGACATTGGCAACTCTGTGATTCATGTGATAATCATGTACAGTGAATATGCAAATCTTCAGACACAAACAATTTATTTGTAAGATAAGATTCTTCTTTTGTTATTTGGCATAATAACCCATTTGAACTATAGAACTGAGATATTTCAGGCAACCCCTCACGCTCCTCCTGTGATTTCTGGATATTTGGTGCTGTTGTTGAGGAATTTATAATTTCTCTTCTCCAGACAGGATTGTGCGAATCTTCATATTTACTGATTCTCTTCTTCCAGTCTTCTTCTCCACTCTTCTGTAAAGCTGATAACCTGATGAAATAAATAAACAAAAGATGGAAAAATAAATAAACAAACAATTACATGTACAACAAATAATAAATAAATTCTTAGGCATATATTTAAAAGTCCATAACTAACTAATCAATCAGTCAATTCATCTGATCCATTCATCCATCCATCCTTTTTTCCTTCCTTTAAATTAAGTAATCATAATGCTGCACTCATTACATATCATGCAGCTGTCAATCCAGAATACAGGACTGCTATTCCATTTGCTATTGTGTTTAAGGGATGTGCCGCTCGTAATCCATGTACCATTCGTTTGCCCCTATTGCAAGGAAGCGCGTAACAACAATCATGGAGCTGCGAACAGATTATTGCTGTTGAGGGTAGAGCCGTTGTCAGTTAGGTTCAGTTCGTCTTTCTTGGGTTGAATGCGTGCTACATAGGGAAATGTACACAATTCATGCACACTCGTTTTCCGAAAGAATACGGGCATTCCCGAATATTACCCGAGCCGGACTTTTCAGTCCCTTTAAGTCAGTCATGTTTTTTTTATGTGTTGCTTTTCTGAACACTAAAATTTTTAAGATACAAAGTTGTGTCACTCTCCCCAGGACAATTCCCCTGAAGGAGTTTAACAATGTATCCAGTTTGAAATATTGAAGTTGTTCTCTGGGGAGTTGTCCTCAAGGGAGTGTTCTCTGGAGGATTTGTCCTCAGGAGAAGTGACCCTCAAGGTGAGTTGTCCTCGGGGTAGTTAGCCTCTGAGGGAGTTTTTGTAGATACTATCTACGCTCAGAGGGAGTTGTCCTCGGAAAGAGTTGTCCTCAGGGAAGGAGTCCTCTGGGGATAAGTTCCTGGGGGGGGGGGAGGGGTCCTTTGGGGGAGTTGTCAAGTGGGAGTCATTCCCTGGTGAGTTGTCCTCTGGGGAGGTAGTCCTAGAAACCACACATTGACATCAGTTCTGAGGTGTTGCCGTATCTACATGAATGCACCTGTCTCGAATTGATGCAGTGGTCTTCACAGGGTCCATCATCCTTCTCACTTCAGCCAGCTCCTCCGGGGTGATGGGTTGGGTCTTGAACCGGTCTGGGTCATGGATCCGAAGCTCCCTCGGGGTCAGGGACCTGTCTTTGGTAGAGGAGGATGTCTGCCCTCTGGTGGGTGTAGTGGACACAGGCTGGGTCTTATATCTGTCATGGAAATGGATCAAGAAAACAAGAAAACATTCAATAATGAATCAATGAAAAACATATAGGCCCCCTACTATGAGATAATTTTTCAAATCACTTTAAATTTCCACAGTTGAAGAATTGGTGCAGTAAAACGTCAATAAGGAAAAGAAAATACATTTTGATTTTTAGAGGATGTCTGCCCTCAGGTGGGTGTGGTAGACACAGGTTGGGTCTTATATCTGTCATTGAAATGGATCAAGAAAGCAAGATAATAAATCAAGAACATATACTCTGAGATAATATTGAAAGTCACTTTAAAAGTCCGCAGTGAATTTGAAGAATTAGTGGAGTAAAATGTCAGTAAATAAATGAAAATAAATTGTTGATCTTTGGATGATGTCTGCCCTCTGCTGGGTGGGGTAGACACAGGCTGGGTCTTATATCTGTCACTGAAATGCATCAAGAAAACAAGAGATGAGATGGATCAAGAAAACAAGCGAATATTCAATAATGTATCAATCAAGAACACGTACTATGAGATAATTTTGTATTGTTTTTATAAAGTCACTTTAAAAGTCCACAATGAATTTGAAGAATTGGTGGAGTACAATGCCAATAAATCAATGACAATAAATTGTTGATCCTCTACTGATAAACTATGAACCCCTTTTCTGGAATTAGTGACAATAAAAAAAAGATCATGATTGTACTCATGTATGGTATACTACTTGTGATACAACACTCCAAAGTCCTGGGACAAAACACATTCTGAATGCAAACTGCAACAACCACCAAATCAGCTATGAAATATACTTGTACTTGTAGAAAAAAAAATCTCCAGTTCCATTCCGTGGCGTATCAAACAATTGTAATATCATTTGCATGAATCCTTTCTCCCACACCATGGAGACAAAATATGACAGATAAAGTGCCCATCATACTGAGCCTTACATCATACAGTTTATTCCATGTTTAGATCTTATTCATGACATAAGTGAATTTTATAATGTTGAGATTTCTGGAAAAATTGGCAGAGCAGTTCAATAGATAGAGTACTGTATAGTAGGTAATTGAGCCCTTATAATGGTCAGAAAACAATGTAACAGTCCCTTCACAGCTTCAAACATATATAGTTGGGTTTACGTACATGTATGTGTGCATCTGTCTGTCTGTCTGTCAGTGCACAAATCCACAACATTCAGATAAATGTATGTTTGCATCTTAGACCTTAATTACATGTTAACTAGCATGTAACAAGCTCATGTAGACTGCACACATCAACATGAAAAAAAAAAAACGGAGAAGGGGAAAAATAGAATAGATGATAGATACCATCCTCAATTTCACGCAGCCGTTCAATGAGGCATGGTGATTTTGACAAGACACACTTCTGGAGTTGTGAGTCATCTCGCCTCTGTCATGGTAACAGCTCCAGATATAGAAACATCATCTCCATCATCTGGATGATGGTGAGGAGTGAGTGATCCAGGTGAGGCCGAATTTTGTACAAGTCACTGCACACACTTTGGCATGACTTGTACATTACAGGGCAGTGACATGATTAGGAGTCGCTCGAACCAAAACTGGTCTGAAATATATACAGTATATACACTAGCGCTGGATTGTATCTCCTGGCTGGAAGGATTGGTCATTAACACTTTGGGTGCTGGGCTAAAATCCAGGTTTGTTAACCAGGGACTGGATTGTTTTCGGACTTATGTGTATAACCTTTCCAAATTGTAACGATTTTCTGTAAAATTGCAAATGCTATCGAGACAATACATTTTAACTCATTTATTGGTTCATTGTGTATTCCATTTTCGATAATGCATGTCACTTGGTAGGAACTTCAGTGACATTTGTCATTCGAATTAAAAGGTATGGATCCGATTGTCTTCTCGGCGAACCGGTTCGCCGATAGTACCTCATTGATGTTGTACGTGGGCGAACAGGTTCGCCGATAGCACTCAAAGTGTTAATTTGTTTACTTGAGGAGAATCAAACATTAATCAAGAATTATTGAAATTGTTAATGGTCAAATTGTCCTCTTTTTCTTCCCTAGGAATGATGTATTACATGTATGTGACCTGCCGCTACGATACCCTGATAAAGTCACACATCTTATGAAACATAATCAGGGAAAGAAAAATAATTTAGGTGACAATGAAAATATTCAAACTTTTCCAGCATGTGAAGCTCATATAACTTTTTGTTCAAATTTTTGAGAACACTTCACTTTCATACTATTTATCCTAATTACAATATTTAGCACTTTCCTTACCTTTGGGTTGTGCGACTTTATCAGGGTATCATGGTGACGGGTCACATATATATTGTGATATACACCTTACAAAAACAGTCCATTATGACATGTACATGTACATACATGTATTATTACATGTATTATTAACATACCAGCACTTTATTTCTCTCGTGCCCCAAGAGAAATTAATCCCAAGGAAAGCTACACAACAAATTTGTCTTTTACAAGGCATACTCATAGAAGTTATTTTGAAATGAGTCAAATTTTCACTACATCATTTTAGCGACAGAATCCTTGCACAGTTTATTTGATTCTAGAATAGTTTTACCTCAAGTAAAGGACTATATAATACTATACCCCATCATGTTATTTACCTTTAACTCAATTAGGCATATATTTGTGTGTACTAGTATGTTTGCTAATAATTCAGTGTAAAATAAATGCACTTGATCTAGCTATAAATACAGTGTACATGCACATCACTTGATGATGTACTTGACCTGTGATCTAACTTTCAGTTTCAGCTGATTAAGTTCTCAAATCCCCTGGATCATACTGCAATGAGGCCCCACTTCTGATTATTTGTTGTTATATTTTTTTTTACCCAAAGTATTAAATGTTTAAGGCATAGGCCTGAATATTAAATAATGATAGCAAACAGATTTTAGAAATATCAATGGTACAGAATATGTCTATTTCAACAGTGTGCCTGTCAGTCTCTATATTTATTACATGTACTGCATATATGCTTGTAATTGCAATTGTTGTTTTTCATTGTTTTTGTTATTGGAAATTGTCAAAATAAAACCTGAAGTTGAACTTGAATAAGCAGGTTATCACAGTGTATGCTACCCCTTGTGTGACCTCTAGATGACCTCAATGACAAGACTGATACCTACTGTATACATGGACATGGACAAATGCAAGACCAGAAATTTGAAGGGGGGGGGGGGAGGGATATGAGGAGCCCCCCTCCTCCCACAATTGTTTGGGGCCTTATTGGTTTCAGCTCATAAGAACCAGAAAAAAAAGTGTCAGTTTCTATATCCACATGTTTAACTAAAAAACTGCCTCATCGGGAGACAAAGAAGGGAGAGGGGGTCTTGGAAGAATCCCTGAAACCCCTGAATCTACCTCTGATTTGGGGGGGGGGGGGGGAGGGGCTAAGGGGCTGTATGAGTCAAGTTGATGTCTCTTAATCAGCTGCTAACAGACCTTCCAGGTTTGTTATCGTGTCCCTGGCTAATGGTTTACCTCAGCCGCAGGAAGCTGGGGTTTACGCAGTTCAGGAAACCTCATAATTTACCTCAGAAGATCACCCCCAAAGAGGGCAGGATAGCGGACTTTAGGGACATCGCGATCTCTCATCACCTCAACACTCTTGAAATCATTTCAAATTTCAGTCAGCTAGGTGAAAATTTATGGCTCATAAATCACATATTTACATGAAAGTAACACCTTCCATTTGTATACAAAAACATATATCATTTTTTTTATTCCAGGTCACACTCAGCTTGTTCTTACTGGTTCTGAATAAATATGATATGTTCAGTTATTCTGAGTGTGGCATATTAAGCATTTTGTTCAATTACATTTTGGTAGTGCTACGGAAAGGAGGTGCCTTTTCACTTGATATTTGTCGAGTTACTTTTTCAAATCATCTATCAAATGTTGTACTGAAAGTTTGTTGTATTTTCTGGGGTTTTACTGCAGACGTCTGACGTAGTAAACAATGCAATGGGCTTTTAGAAGCTCATCATCCTAGCCAAGGGGTCAACAAGTGAGTTTTGAGTTTTGACCACCATGCACTCTCAAAATAGGGCTACATCTACAATTCTCCAAATATTGGAGGCATACAATCCATGGCTTTCTACTTTCAGGATGAATTTAGTTTAAGTTTTAGACTGTTCTCATTTTTGCCCTAATCCTAAGGCAGTTCAGAAACTTACACTAGGTGTGGGTCTGGACACTTAGACTAGCTCGGGATTAGGGTAAATTAAAGAGCAGTCTATGAATTAGACTAGGATGAATGGGACCCGCTAACAAGTAAATCATGAAAATATTACTTTATTTTACACTTTCTATTGTACAAGACCTAAAACGTACTCAAAGCACACACAAAGTACTAAAAACTTTTGACAACCAAATGCAAGGGGGATTTTATCCCAGCTGTAACTTCCCCAAGCAATGTTGGCTTTTAGTTCCCTGGCAACCCGGGAAATGTGTTGTGTAGGACAACAGATTAAACATATGGCTGCATTGTTAACAATCCTAATAATGCCCTGTCAGGGACTTACACAGACTTGTTAAATGCCCTTCTTTTTTTTCTTAAAGACACTGTCTAACATTGTGAAAGTCTCATTTCAAAACTTGTCTAACTTTGATAACAAACTTGCATGATAGTATTTGAATAGACAAGTAAACACCTTAAGAACACAAAACTTTAGGCAGTTCGGCTGTCACAAGCAAAATATGAACAGATAGCCTAAATATCACTACATGGATAAATGTGGACAAAAAACAACAACAACAAACAACTTATGTCCACTCATTGATTTTCACTTTTAAAAAGCACTTCATTAAATGTTGAACTGAATTTTCATGGCTCCATTTAAAAAATTGCTACAGATCTACTAGTACTGAGTAGTAGCATGAAAAATCATGTACTGTAGCTCAGACGGTTGAAACTGGAAACACTCTTTAACTATGCTTTTAACAGTAAGTACTACAGATGGTTGAGGTTTCAGCAAAACCTGGCCACAAGGCAATCCACAATCCACAGGTGTGAGTTGTCTGTGAGTCACCCCTTGGGAGTGTCTCCAATAAAGGGTGTTTTATGGGGGATTGTATGAACATAAAAATGACTTGAAATAAATAAGCCATCAATTCAAAGTATTGTATAATGTGGTGTGTAAAGGTACTCTAACCCTCAGTATGATCAAATGATTTATTAGGGGCCTATTACTTCATGTGTGGTATTCATATTTTCTGTTCACGTTCAAGCATGATGTCAATACTAGGTTACATTTTCTATATTTGAAAAAAAAAAATCTTTAACTCTTCAGATAAATGATAAGTTTCAAAGAAAGGTATTGTAAATGAACATTAAGTTAAACATCTCAGCAAATAAACAATATTTCCACCATCTTATAAACCAACAAGGAAAGGATCTATCACTTTGTCCTATTTGCTATCAGCAGGATGGTATTGAATTAAGCTCATTTACCTTGGTCCTATGATTATCATCAATGCAACATTTTTGTGTCTTATTCACATCATTGAGCTATGAAAACGGCTCATAAATCTATTTCATTAAGATATCAATTGCCATGTAGGCCTATACCATGTTCTTTCTTTTTTCGGGGGGGGGGGCACCTACAAGAGAACACTGATTTATGAAGTTTCCATGACCTCCTTAATATTGTTATGAATGTTTGTACATGAGGTTAAATAGCGAAAAAGTAATGTCTAGACTTTTCTGCGTTGACACAAAGAAATACACTTTAGTTATGATTTTGATGAGTTTAAGGGCCCCAATGAAACCAGAATACAGCTGCTTGTGCGTACCATACTTTTTTGAATATGCGAAATGAATGAATGAATAATTAAATAAATAAATAAAAAAAATAAATAAATTATACAAATAATAAATGAATATATAAATAAATAAATAAATAAATAAATAACTAGAGAAAAGTTCGACTGCGTGCAGTCGATGGTATGCCTCCGCCCAGTGCACCCACTATGTAGGAGCTAACTACCTAATTATATCAAGAGTTAGCATTCCTAACTGAAGTTATAGGTTTGGCACAAAGTTCATTGACCTCTGACCCTTGACCCTGACCGTGACTCCTGTGACTCTACCAAAATATTTTTCTTTTGGTTTGAACCTAACCAAATTACATCAACATTGAGCACTCCTAACTGAAGTTACAAGCCGAAAATGAGATTTGGGACAAAGGTCATTGACCTTTGACCCTTGACCTTTTGCCCTGTGACTACCAACATATTTGTCTTTTGGTTTTTGAACCTAACCAAACAAAACAACAGTGACACTCCTTACTGAACTTATAGCCAGAAATGGAATTTTGGGACAAAGTTCATTGCCTTTGACTTTGACCTTGACCTTAACCTCTGTGACTCTACCAAAAATATTTGTCTTTTGTTTTGAACCTAAAACACAAAATAACATAACATGAGCACTCTAACTGAAGTTACAAGGCCGAAAATGAGATTTTGGGACAAAGGTCATTGACCTTTGACCCTTGACTTTGACCTTTGACCCCCGTGATCTACTAAAATATTTGTCATTGTGTTTTAATCTAACCACCCAATTATATCAACAGTAGCACTCCTAACTGGAGTAATAGGCAAAAAATGGCATTTTAGGACAAAGTTCATTGACCTTTGACCTCTTGACCCTTGACGGATTTGTCCAAATCTATTCAATTCATCTTTGCTAGTGGTCTACCCTTCGTCCAAGTATCATTTAAAATCCCTCCAGCAATACTTCAGTAATCTTGTTCACAAGAAAGTGTGGACGCACGGCACGTACGGACCCACGGCGACGTACGGACCGCACGCGACGTACGGACGTACGGACGTACGACGTACGGACGTACGGACGTACGGACGGACAACCCGAAAACATAATGCCTCCGGTCCCTTACGGGGCGGAAGGCATAAAAAAAATAAATAAATGAGTAAATAAATAAATAAATAAATAAATAAATAAATAAATAAATAAATAAATAAAACAAATAATCCATGTACCACATTATGCAGAGACCATCACACATGTCCATGGAACTACATTAGGAGGTATGCCTACATGTAGGCCTACATGTACAGCGTATAGTAAATTTTTCTCTGTTCTTCACTGCTGATTATCCCATCAAAATCTGCTGGTATGACGCTTTCGCTTATTGTTTGTCTTGTCACGATTTATAACATTAACAGTGCTGACCAGCGACCTTTGGCTATCATAATTCATACGGAGGCAAGGCCTATAAGGAAGTAGACTCTCAGATATCATTTCCAGGGTTCGTGAGATAAAGTTTCCCACCAGTAACAGCTGATATCACCTCATGAGAATGGAAAATTACACCACTTTTACCATTTACAGAACTGTTCAACTGACCATGGTACTTTTTACCAGGGACATCATTTACAGACAAAGGTTTCATATAACTGCATGGGTCCTTGAAATCATGAAATGAAAAAAAAAATAATAATAAATAAATAATCTGGGAGGAGAAGGGGTTGTATAGGCCAAACAAGCACAACAATCTAGTTCCAGTATGAAGTTCAACCCATAAATAAATTTCTAACCATACCCAACGATACTATTACTAAAGGATCACATGTTAGTTTAGAATGATAAACTTATGACTGTTATCAACATATAGGCCTACATGTAGTTGTTCATATGGACATAACATTTTTGGTTTACTTCATGAATATTCATGAACTAAATTCAATTCATGAATATGAATTGAGTTGAATTGATATATTTCTGATCAGCAAGTAGGCCTATCTAAGAAGATGACTCAAGGATGCATAAAAAACTTGAATTTACATGTGAGGACAGAATGAAGTATTTCATTATTTCCCATGTTAGATACATGTAAATGGCCCTGTAGGGCCTAGGGCTTGTTTCCAATAATCCAAGAATTTATAGTACAATATTAGTATGTAGATCCATTTTTCCCCCATAGGAGGTACATGCAGGCTACAAGCAACCATGTAAAAAAGAAAATATAATGAATAAAATAAATTTTAAAAAAGAACTAAGGTATTATATTATTTTTCCTCAATGCTTATAGTTTCCACGAAAACTACTGGCCTCATAAGTACCTACCCAGGAAGAGCCCCAAAGCTTGTGTGTGGGTGTGTGCATTGATTTGAGGTTTTACTGCATGAGGGATCATGAATGAAAGCAATAACTATCGTCAAAAACTCCATAAAGAATAGAACCTTCATATTTCACGATACAATACCTTTCTTGTTGACATCACGAAACTGAGAGAAAAATAAATGAAAGGTCAAAAACATCAGAGGGCAACTCATCACAGTGCAGGACTATGGGTTGCACTGTGCTCTACATATTCCCAAAGGTGTCAGAGGAAAACTTTATCATATCCCAGGAGAAATTTTCATGCCATGTCCCAACAGTGTGTCGGTTCTATGTGTTGGATTTCTCTCCTTGGAGGCTGCTTAATTTCGCTGCCAAGCCTGAACTTTTATAATCTAAATTTCGAACATATATATAATAACTTTCAGTTGATTACACTGAGCATTGCCAAATGCCAACAGTTATGTAGTTGCCAAAACAAACGCCATGCAAGTACATGTAAGGGGACTGGTGTAATGTATTGAAGTATAGGCTGTATAATTAATCATAATAAATAATTTTTACAAGACATGTCTGCAGTTTTCAGAGGAGTTTATACTTGATTACTGAATCTTCACAAACTTGATTGCTGGATCTCCACAACAGAGAAAATGGGTGGGGTGGGGAGGGGGTGAAGAGAGGGTGTGTACCAAATTCATTGAATCCTGAATCCATAATCCTTCTCTCCTCTCCGATACCAAATTGAATTTAGTAATTCAAGTAGATACAGGTCTGTAGAGGGGCCATGTATTACCCATTTGTATCTCCATTTTAGCAAATGTTTCTGTGGCCATTTACGTAATTCAAAGTCAAATATTTTGATCAAATCAGAAAAGCTCATTCAGTATCATTTCTCATCTAAACTTACAGACGCTATATAACAGACAGTGTTTGAATGGACAAATAAACATCCTAGAACACAAAAGTTTGGACAGTTATGCTGTCACTAGTGCAATACATGTATGTGCAGATAAAATTGACACATTAATTATTCTCATCCAATAGGAAATTCTGCAACACAGCAGTCTATGGGGGAAACCTGGAATGGTCTCTCAATGATTTTCACTTTTTTAAAGCACTTAATGATTGTTTTAAACTGCAATTATTTTCAGGGCTTCATTTTTAGACCGTATCAGAGGCACTGGTACAGCATGGGAAATCCTGCAGTTCAGATTTTTTTTAACTGGAAACATTGTTAAACAATGGCTTTAATCCTTCTCTCCTCTCTGATATCAAATTGATTACATTTAGTAATAGAAGTAGAGGGACCAGTCACCATGCAATGCATGCATTGACCAATTTGTAACTTAGCAAATGTTTCTGTGGATATTATTCAATTCAAACTCTCTGTGAAATAGTTTGATCAAATCAGAATAAAGCTCATTCAGCATCATTTCTCATCCAAACATACATTAGATGATACAATTTTAGCTATTGGCCTACATGTCCTTCTAGCCAAATTTAGGAAATCTTCTGAAAATAAATAGCTAATACCAATATAGTCTGCTCAAAGTAGCGTAATAGATTCAGCAGTGTTTCGACAATCACGGTAAGTATGCTGCATTTTCACGTAAGTACAGTACAATGAACCACAGTCCCCAAAATAGAAAATTCTGTCACACAATTGAATCCCGAAGATTGAACAGTTACTAAACCCAAATGTCACAAGTGATGACCAAAGTAATTGGCTTGGCTAGTACATGCTGGCCCCTGACAGCATTGGATATTGAATTCTACGAGGGGAATAAAGACATCTATATAAAGAAAAATCCACGGTTTCTATATAAAATTCAAATATTGCAAATTTGGAACTGATTAAATTCGGTAGCCAAAATAGACTTGGGCCGGCCTGATTGTGTACAAGCTTGGGAGAACATCTGGGAAGATTGTCTTCTGTGTGGATATACTGTACGTTGTAGCAAGAAATGGTACAACACGTGTAGGTACACTGTACAAGAGGCGGTCAGTTACAAAGTGTGTGCCTCATATCGTCTTTGGTGGTCATCATTCATATCTACATCATCAATCAAGCATTTAATCTATGACACCGACAAAAATATTGTCAAATATTTGAGAGCAAAAAATGTATATTGGATGAAAGGCCCCCAAAACACTAAATAATTGTTACCTATTTTATTTCTGGATGTTTCACCTTTTTGTTCATTCTGTCCTTACTTTTATTTTTGTTCATCAATCTGTAGTTAGTTAAGACTATTATAAAGGATATTATGATCTATACCTGTTGTAGAAATGTTTTTGTTTTTTGTAAAACAAGAAATTCTAAGTGTCCATTTTTTCACTTTACAAAAGCAGCATTTGCTTTAGTTTTCATCTGCTTTTAATATTGCAGAATCTGTTTTCATCTGCTTTCTATTTTTATTTAAAGGCAAGGTTCACCCTGACATCAAGTTGGTTTTAATAAAAGCAGAACAATGAGAGAAACGTATTAATGAAAGTTTGGCGAAAATCCACCAAAGAACAACGGAGTTATGGAATTTTTAATTTTTGAATTTATGACGTCACATGCGAGCAGCTCCCCATACGTCATGTGATGTAAATTCCATAAAAGTGCTCTTTTCTCAGAAATTTGAAAATGTTTTTACCTGTGCATTCAATATATTATCAGAAACATCATTTCATACATGATTCTATGAAAAAAAAACCCATTCAGTTATCATGAACCATAAAAAATGACAATTTTTGGAATTTATATTACATGACATACTGGGAGCTGCTCGCATATGACGTCACAAATTTAAAACTTTGAAACCTCATAACTCCGTTATTCTTTGGTGGATTTTCGTCAAACTTTCATTAACATGTTTCTCTCATTGTTCTGCTCTTATTAAAACCATCTTGATGTCAGGGTGAACCTTGCCTTTAAAAGTTCACCACATGCTTTGGATTGCTTTACATGCTGCTTTTAATCACAACTTGTAATGAAATATGTAGGCATGTAATCAATATCTGGGTATGTGGTTAGTTTTGATATCTTGTTCAAAATAACTTTAAGGAAACAGGAACAAAAAAATACTGTATAATCAATCATATTATGTACACACATTCATATAATTTTTGTTAATGAGAACTATTAAATAATACCACACATGGAAGAAAGATGGTGCAGCAATTTGATTGTTGTGACATGCTAGAAGATAATTTATCATAAGTTTTGAAAACAATGCATACTAGAATTGGACAATAATGCCACTGAATGAAAGTGAAAATAAATATGGTAACAAAACTTACAAGATATCAATTCATAAGTAAGCTACTTCATCAAGATAAATCAATAGTTTTTTTTCATTAATCTTTCACAAAGTACACATTGTTATGCTAGACATAAAAACATGAAACATCAAACCAACTAAAAATTCAAACATTCAAGCATATTGTAATTTTTGAACTATCAGTGAGTAGATATTACAGTGGTCTCCGGATAATGGAGTAACATTTAACTCTTAACGTGCTGAAGTCGCAGATCTGCACTTAATGATACACATAAAGTCCATAGAGGTTAAAATCCTCTGGCCCGTTAAGAGTTGAAGGGGTACTCCTGTTAAATGGGAAAAAAATTACGAAAACATTTATGCTTCTACATGCAGGCCTATATTGAAATTTACTCCACTTAATAGGGTACTCTAAAATGGGTAAAAAACGGCTTGCAAATGCCTACCCCATTAAGTGGAGACCACTGTACTATCTACATTTCCTGTAGCCGAAAAATTGGGGGCCCCCAACTTTTATACATGCACCAATTCCAGAGTGGATGATTTCAGGTCATTTATGATATCTTAAAACTTATTTAAAGAAAATGTCACTTTTTCACTGTTTACCAAACTAGCTGCTGTTAGTCCTTTACATATACACACCACACTAAAAATATCACATGCAAAGTTTATGGACTTTTGTTGCAGTGGTAGGGACAGGGTTAACTCATAACATGCCACAGGATTTGAACCTCTATGGACTTTACGTGTATTATTTGGTGCATATCTGTGACTTTGGCATGTTGAGAGTTAATTATGTGTACATGTGGACACACACCCCATCCAGATCCAAGTGTGAATAGCCACACAGCTGTATCATGCTGTGGCTTTACCTTGGGACCTGAGCCAAATCACAGCTTGGGAGTTACACATATAATTATCTAGCAATACAAACAACCAGACTGTCACAGGGGATGTGAATTTGCAGTATTCAATGCAAT
>JZLH01S0628572.1:55789-70370 GCA_001188425.1 Eucidaris tribuloides | reverse complement strand
CTCTCTACCGAATCGCATGCATTGGACTCAAGTCTTTATGGAAGACAAATACGGCCATCCAACCAATAGCTCTTACTGTTTCAGTGAGCTAAATGTGCGACAATGCACGTGCTGAAGCAAAGGCCTACCATGCCGAAAGTTCTGAAGATGCCTTCAGGATCCAGTAGAAAATACTGTACTCCCTCTTGCAAGAACCCAGCAGGTCACATTTGAATCATACACGATTTCAATAAATAGTTGGTATACCCCCTCTATCAGGACTTCAGTTAATTGGTGAATCTGACCACTTTTACATTTTACTTGTACTGGATTGTAGGGCATTGACCAAATAATGATCTAGAAAAAAAAGTTCCGTAGTCTCCAAAATGGTAGTGAAAAATATTATTACAATTTGATAAAGATGAAGTTGCTAATGAGAAAACACATTTGTTCTCCAAAGTTTCCACATTGATGAGATAATCAACCTATTAGTGAGGCAAGTTCTCAGTCCCATTCGTAGAAGAAGAAATCACCGTCAATTGCGATTTTACAGACACGAACGTTAGATACTAGATCTCAGCATTTACAGCTGTTATTAAAATCAATTAAGGTATGTGGCTCTACATTATGCGCAACGGAATGCACAGATGAATGAATTCTTTTCAATGACTTTAACAATAGCCAGTCACGCAGTCCTACGTCATTTAGAGAATAGTTGCGCCTCACCAAAGTTCATATTCAGTATTCAAACATATGAGGATTCAAAAAAAATGTGACTACACAGGTTGTCAAGCAGTCCCTAGATTGTAAAATGAGGATGTGATGACGTGGTATTCCAGCCACGTATATTATTTTTGCACACAGTGAAAGTGGCTGCGGTAGTTTAATTGTACATTGATAAATCGTACTTGGTCACGACATTATACATAGCCGTCATAATTAATTGATTTTCGCAAAAACACACAAATGGTATTAGGATAACAAAGCCCATTTACGGGTTTAGTGATATTTAAATAATCATCATTAGGGATTTGTAAAATACCACTGATGGGACTACGAAAAATCAAGATAAATTGCCTTGCCCTACAGTCCATACATCAACAAATAGGGAAACTCTGAAAATCTGGGCCATTTCCCTCCATATTGTGGCTATGAAAAACGTTATTAGAAGGTATTTGCCAGTCATGTTGAAAAGCGCCCTCTATTAGTAATACAGTTACAAATAGAAAACTTCCGAAAATTCCGAAAATTCATTTTCCCAATTAATCCCGTGAACGTCAAACAGGAGGTAGCAGCAACTCCATCTTTAACGTATTTTGGTCTGACCGCAGGATCGGGCTTGAACTCCCGACTCCCGGTTTGTGAGGCGGGACGCTCTACCCAACTGAGCCAACACATCTATCGATCAGGAATACATTTCATGCGTGAATCTCACCCTCTATACATTATATAGAAAAACATGGAAAACCTGGCAATTTCACCCAAATAGTGGCTATGAAAATATTATTACAATGCATTAATTGGCATTTGGCAGCAATTTTGAAAAGCGCCCTCTATGAGGAATACAGATAATTGGTGAATCTGACCATACTATCCATTTTACATCAACAATTAGGGAAACTCTGGAAAAAAATGGGCCCTTTTCTCCAATATTATGATATGAAAACATCATCTTTAGGTATTAAATGACATTTGGCAGCCATTTTGAAAAGCGCCCTCTACCAGGAATACTCGGGTAACGGGTGAATCTGACCACTATAGGCCCTATACGTTTGACATCAAAAAAGTATAGTAAAACAGCGATAAACTAGGCCATTTCACCCCATATAGTGGCTATGAAAACGTTATGTAGTCTTAAATGGCATTTTGGCGGCCATTTTGAAAACGCCCTCTTGCGAAAAGAGTGCCGGGGTAGCTAAAGTTCCCCCACTTTTTTTTTTTTAATTCTGATGGTCTAGTCCATGCCTGAGAAGAATAACTTAGGGTAGGCCTACATTTCATACACACGGGAACCAAACCAGCCCTCCCATTATACAGTCATTACAATTATATAGATATTAAGTTTTATGATTTTCAATATGGCGTTGGCGGCCATCTTGGATTTAGAGGTCAAGACGAACCTAAACTGTTTTGAAAATTGTTTCATAAGGTTTAGCATGCAGGATATAGTGCAAAATGATACCTTATTTGTTGATATAGGGATAACAGTTCTAGAAATATCAGGTTTTATATATTTCAAAATGGCGTCGGCGGCCATTTTGAAAAATGGCCGTTTTACACAATTTTTCCGCCATTTTTGAAAGGTGCATAGGAACTATATTTTCTTAAAATAGGTCCATTTAGCCAAATCCGTTGAGAAACAAAGGTAGCATGAACATGGTCACGGATCCAAGGAAAATGACTCTACTATACATTCAGTAAACAGATCAAATGTACAGTATGTGAAAATGCAGTGCATGCAGATGTGTTAGATACTAAAATGGATGTGCGAACATAAATTCAGCATGCAAAAGAAAGAGAAATGTTGTCAATATGCGAACGGTAATGGCTTTACGTATAGCTTCTGTTTGGAAGCTCAATAACTCGGCCGCCTACCGTGCATTGTCAAAACAGACAGAAATATTAGGCAACGTCTTCATCAAGACCTCAGGACTGAAAAGGAAAGAGTGAAAAAAAGAGACGGACGGACAGAATACACACGTAAACATGAGACAGAAAAGAGAAATCTACTCTCGTCTTGCCCTTTATTCCTTAAGCTATGTTCCAACTATTACGATTCGTGCCACAATTGAAATCATGGCCTTAATCATGGAGTAATCATGATGATCCTATTAGATCTTATCAGATCTTCAGATCAGTCATGGCAATCCAATCAGGTTGATCGTAGAAAAATTTTGGACCATTCAAAAATTTTCTACGATCAATACAATTAATTTTCAATTGTGATCATCACAATCGTGGTGATCGGAATCGACCTTGGACAAGACCAACACCATACCCACATACATACTGGATGAGAGTAAATGGACTTCATTCAGCAATCTACACTTAAACGTAATTTTGGATCTTTGAGAAATGCCATCCAAGGGTATCCAAACATGAAATTTTAGAGAAGTTAACACAAATTCCAAAATCAGCTACAAATGGCCAATCGTGGCGATTGTACAGATAGCACGACAGTGGGAACAAGGCATTAATGATATCAAATTTGGCTCCAAGACCAGCATAAGAAGTCAGAAGAAACAAATAACCACACCATATTCTAGTCTCGTGATATATAGAGCAAAAGTGATGACATCAGATTGGTTTGGAAATATGTGGGGACAATATCCAAACCACTACTCAGTGCAACTGCAGTTTTCCTATTGGTAGAAACAACCAGCTGAGATGAGCTGCACCTTGTTCCACCATTGTGCAAACACATTTCCGAACCAGAATGACTTCACACTTTGGTACTCTATTAGAAGGAACTCCACAGCAATTCACACCTGCCTGAGTTCACTGTGTTACAAAAAAGAAAGTATTCTGATTTTCTTATGCTACCCTTGATACAACATCATTTAATTTCTTGACGTAGAAAAGCGTCAATGACGTAGCGCTCATCGGCATTCGCACATCATATATCGAAATTTCAGTGTGGTACAATTTTATAACTGGTGAAAGCATTAAGCAATTTGATGTCCCGGAAGGAAACATGAATATAAAAAAATATCTGATGTGAGAAAATATTAGTTTCATTGCCCTTGGAAGGGACATAAAAAATAATATTATAATATTAAAAAAATTAATAATAACTACATGAATTTATATATGATTTGCATCCGCCGATCCTTTCCGGGGCTTCGCAATACTGATTTTTGTTGTTTGGAAAAAGCACATTTGAAGTGGAAGCCAAATTAATAGGTACTCATATGAAATTAAGAAACTGAAATAATTTGTTATTTTTGGAATAAATTTGGCCATAAAATTACCATAATTAATTAATTGGAGCAACCATGTTAAAATTCTGGTAGAAGTTTAAGTGTACCAAGCTTAGCTCTACCAGATAAAGCAAACTAATCAAAATTGGTTGAGAAAATGAATGAGAAGAAGCATTTTTTTAAATTTTTATTTTGCTGATTTTGAATGAATTTGCATAAATTTTGCATAATTGATTAATTTTAATATTGCATGATTGATTAATTTCACCAATTTTGCTGCTAGAAGTCTTGAAGCCCCCACCTAGCCTATCAGATCAAAACAAATCAGATGAAATCGGTAAGAAATGTGAGATAAGAAGCAATCTTTTTGTTATTTTTTGGATTAATTTTGCTTAAATTACCATTAATTATTAATGGATGTGTTAATTTCAAAATTCTGTGTAAGAAGTTTATGCTTGCATAACTCAGCGCCTACGCAATAAAGTAATCACATATTAAAATTGGTGAGAATGAAGCGAGAAAAAGCATTTTTTGTGATTCGAAAATTTGCATAATTTGGCATTAAATTGATTTATTTTAAGATTTGCATAATTGATTAATTTCAAAATTTTGGGCGAAGTACTTTGAAGCCCCACCTATGCCGCTATTTCAGTATCAAACAAACGAATGAAATGCGTTCAAGAATGTTGGAAAAGAAGCAATTTTGTTATTGTGGGATAAATTTGCATAAATTACCATAATTATCATGGAGTATAATTTCAAAATTCTTGTGTAGAGTTTAATGTGCATAAACTCAGCCCTACCAAATAAAGCAATCAAATCAAAATCGGTTGAAGAAATGAAGGAGAGCAAGCATTTTTTGTGATTTTCGAATTAAATTTTGCCATAAATTAAAAAGATTAATAATTTCACTGATTCTGTGTAGCAAGTTTTAATCCCCTACCTAGCCTTATACATATGAACAATTCAGAATCAAAATCGGTTGAGCATGACGAAGAAGAAGATTTTCAAAACTGTGGACGCGACGGAAAGAACCGGAGGACCCGGACGCCACGCCATGGCATTAAGTCATCGGGCCCCTTCGGGCGGAATGAGCTAAAAATCAAATACATACTCACAAGGATTAGAATCAATTTGTATAATAATTTGTTCTAATTACATTCCTGATGGCATTCCACAGTGGGGGAAGCCCCTGACCTAATTATAATCAATATGACAATGACATTATCAAGCCAGGTCTTTTCCAGCTATTGTCAATTTAATTAAAATCAGATCAGAAGCAGGTTGAACTTAGGAATGTAAGATCATGTAATTAAGAGAGTTACTCTATGTAACTGAATGAAATTAGGAAAGGTAACTGATGTCAACAACATCTGAAAGGTTATAAAGGCTTTATTAGATAAGTAAGCTGAAATAATATAGAAGTCTTATCTAAAATAATCTCAGAAAGTGTTAAGTTTAATGCAGCATTCTGAACCTCCTTCTAAAAATCCAGACTTTTCTATGAGATATTCTAAGTTGGGTAGTGAAAACATGGGCATCAACATGCAGGGGAGGGCGGGGACATGTCCACCACTTGGAAAAGTGAGGTGGACATGATATCATTTGTCCCCCTCCCCAACACACAGACCCACACCTAAACTTTCTGGGAATTAGAACCTTAAAGTAATAGGCTAACATTGTGGTGCTTCAAATTAAAAAATTGTCAAACTTTGCTGTCTGAGCTACATAGTAGTGTTTGAATGGACAAGTAAACACCCTAGAATACAAAAGTTTGGAAATCTATGCTGCTACTGGCAAGATATGATTGTATAAACAATTAGTACTCGGGGGGCGAGTAAAAAATAGCCTAGATCCACACACAGTAAGTCTATGGGAGGAATGGGCAGGTGAATCCGGTCAACTTACGATTATCACTTTTTTGAAGCACTGGATAATCATTTTGAAATACAATTTTTTTCAGGGCTTTATTTTTAGACCTTATCAAAGACACTTGAAGCATGGAGGATTATGTAGCTCACATTTTTTTAACTGTGGTAAATGTTAGCCAGTGGCTTTAACAAAATCCTCTGTTTGTTGAAAATTTCAAACTTTGTTGTCCACAATAGAGAAACATTTTAATGCACAGCACTATAAAGTGCAATTTTGAGGCATAAATTTGTGACAATGCCTGCCATCTAAGGGGGGTAAACCACCCTCCCACACCTTTCCCCCACTCAGTCATAACCACTCTCTCGCCAAGGAGTCACAATGGTCCCTCCCCACCCCCACATTTTTGAGAAGCTGTCGATGCCCTTGAGTGAAAGGGTTTACATTTTTAATGGACTAGATAATGACTTGTGAAGGACTACAGCCAATCAAGGCTGAATTTAAACTACCGGTACATATCAAAACGACAGTATACACATGATGACCCCTCACCTGGTCAAGTTCAGAAAGAATGGCATGATGTTGTCTTGGTAACAGCGGTCAATTTCGCTGAGACACGTTCTCAGGGTTTCCTCTGACGTAGTATCCTTTGGAACACCCTGCAAAAGACATATTTGAGGACATTTGCAGGTTTAACATACATTTCTCTTTTGGCACACCCTGTACAAGATGGATTTGAGAGAGTTTTAGCATACATGAATATTAACTAAGCCCCTTGATATTTTTTTCTTGGATTTAAAATGAAGAATTTCTTTTATAGATCAGTTAAAAACAGAAGAATTATGTGCCTATCTCTTGATAACGTCACGCTTGTTAATGCATTAGGCATGGCATTGTTTCATCTGTTAATGTTTTTATAAAAATACAGCTGTCATTTAGTATATTTAGGAGTATGTTGTTATTGCTCATACAGTTACAAATCCAGAAACATACCCATCTCAAGTCGCAGTCTACTAGGTACAGCCGCCTCTTCTCACACCATATCCTCATCTCTGGGAAAACCTGGGCGTAAAATAAATAATAGACAGTTATTATTACTCACACACAAATTATGAATATGGATTTTATCCACATAGAGGTTGCAAGTTGCAACACTAAACACCAAATATCAGGGGCAAACATAGCCTTTGGACAAGGCATTGTGGGTGTGGGTTGTCCCTCACGCCATTAAGCCTCTGAGCAGTAGTTGTATCCCGTGCGCCTAAAAAGAGACTAATTATAATGTCTACACTCCTGGCGCACCGAAAGATTGGCTGTTCACCCACAACACCTTTTCTATTTTGCACTCACGAACCAAACTAATTATATATGCAGGACAGGTCTTGGAGCCTCATATGGAACGACCATGAATATTCATTACATAATCGGTTTGCTGCCCAATCCACGTTACAGACCGGTTTCAAATCGTATAGTACGTGAATATACCGTAGGGGCCTACTGTTTGAAAAGCAAGCTATTTCCCGTAACACTAGAAGGAATTTGAAGAAACTAGCTATTTTGGTCATTGCAAAATACCTCGTAATTGCATAATGTAACGAATCTTAAGTCGGAAAATAGATAGTCAATGTTGATAACACAGTTTCATAAATCTATTCACCCACTGTAAACATGAACGCATCCATCACACGCGTCCAGTGCATAGCGCATACTGCGTGCAGTGCGGAGATATCTCTATGTGTGTACTATGAATACACATTCTCGCCCGCTGGGAATCGTGAAAGCTGATTGGCTGCCACCAAACGGTGGAAGATTTTGGCTGCAAAAGAAAGGTTAAAATATGAAATTCGATGCAGAATAACAAAGGCCGAGGGGCTTTGCCCCTCGCCTGCTTTGTCACTGGGGTTAGCGCGGGCAGTCTCGTTCCAGGCGCTAGTGGGGTATTGCGCTGACGGGGGAAATCATTAAGCCCCGAGGCCTTGATCAAAGGCTAGGGCAAACATAACATATTTTTAATAGGGGGATGTTGGCAGAGGTTTGTATGTATACACAATTACTTTTATCATTACAGTTTCACTGGTCCCAAAGTCCATTAAAATAAGAATTGCAAATTACATGAAAATGGCTAATTGTTAAAAACAATTACATCTTATAGTAGAAAAATATGTACAGTATACTTTTATCTATATTGGCTGGCTAACTATCACTGTCCAATTACTTGAAATTAATTGAAATTAATTGCAAATTTGAATAAATTGTATTCAAATCTTAACCATCTGCCTTACTGTGCAATTTGCCTACAAACTATCAAGCAAACTACAGTAGGTTACAAGAAAACTATAAGTCCTCATATCTTGCATTTTCAAATCCCACCCCGACCCCAATAAATATATTTGCGAAGATATTACAATTCTTTTTCAACTAAGAATTCACAATGTTCAGCAATGTCATTAACTATTGTTCCAATTCTTCAAATTTGCCCATTTATAAAGACATACGTGTACATGTAACTAACATAATGGTCAAAATTGTTCTTCTAAAGTTCTCATACATATAACAATTACACGACAGAGAAAATTTCAACTGGCATTCTGAATACCTCTTTGACCAACACCTCTCGCTCGGCGTGAAAATCACGGAAAGTGGACGATACGAAGATGCGAATTGTCTTCCATCCTGACCGGCGTACGATGAGTTTGTCGTTGCCGGCGCGTTTGGCTTCGACGGTCCTCGACACCTGGTCCCAGACCGAGGAGATCTCGTAGTTCTGACTGGCCACACCCTGCGACGACCCACAACCCATGATGAAGCTGCTTGTGTCACCAGCTCAGCTTTGTGAAGGAACTAATTCCCCTGCAAAGAGATCAGATATGATCATATTAACAGCTGCATGCACAAAAAGTATGACTTCGCAAAAGCCAACCTCACACAAGTCAAATTATCACTTATCCCAAATGTTTTTGAAAGCCCAATTTTTATTCTATGTGTTTTTCTTCTTCAAATTTTACCACTGACTTAGAGTCCCAATGGGCCCAAATACATATCAAATCATTCGTCTAATATGTAAGTTGAAGTGACCACTTTTGTAATTCCTAATGGTCTTTGATGGATTGACATTTTAATTAGCTGTTTGCCAGCTTTACTGAAATGTACTGTAGATACTGTAAACTTCCCCTTTTCCCAGTGAGTATTTTCCATTTTTCCCACACTGCATTAGTACAATCATGATACTTTTAACTCCATTTCCCTATATCTCCATCTCCAACATAAAATGTATTAAGAATTTTTAGTGGCCGAAAAACACAATGCCCCAAGTTGGTTTTGAACCTATGACTTGTGGCTAGCAAGGCCAATGCTCTACCAACTGAGCTATCCAGGCAGAATGGTGAACTGTAATCTACAACTTCATCTTAGTCTAAGTGATTTGTAGGGACAGTGATTTTCCATTTGAAGAAAAGGCCTTTTCCGTTTCCAAAAATCTGGAATTCCGTTTCAACTTGTCTGAAAAGTGGAAATTCTGTTTCACCATAGACTTTTTATACATAAAAAAATGACAATTCCGCTTACATAAAACTTAAAACAGATATTTCTCACTGTTTCTGTGTTTTTGTGTCAACTTTTTTCTAATTTTTGTTCTGAGTTTCATGTTTTTTCCTTTCAAAAAGTAAAAATTTGGAGAAAAAAAGAGGTTTTTGGTGATTTTCCGTTTCAAGTTGTGATTTCCGGAAATTCTGTCCGTTTTTCGTTATTGCGGAAAATCAATGTCCCTAGATTTGTAGGGTCTCCAGGGATTCTAATCAGGCAAAGTTCACTGTATTTACTGTCCATGTCGCTATACAACTCAGCTCAGGTTAACTTCACAAACTCATTCTGATCTACAATACTTATATTTAAATCTACCGAAAATGTGTGCAACAAAAAAAAATATCAAGATATCTCAATTGAGTTAATTTCCTACATGCAAGTACATGTCCATGTCGTCGGTGACATTATGTGTCTTGGCGAATCTTGTACCTACAAACCTACACACATTCGTCAGTACGTGAAATCACCGACATGTATGTGCTTCCATTGTTGTAGTTCAATCAGATAGAGGAAATTTGAGTGCTTTGAGAAATGAAGTGTGCATTACCATGGCAACATGTATCACCATAGCTTTATTGACTGCAATATTTGCAATCTAACTTTTGTGCACGGAATCTAGCACATTTACGAGTACTGTATGTAATATAATGTACAATGAAGCCCAGCCCAAGGTCAGATTAATTGTTTTCAATTAAAAGCAAGGCTGTTGCTACATGTAGGCCATTTTTTAGTGCTGGCCATATGGAATCAATGGGGCAGTGAAACCTGAACATGTTTTATAAATGGAAACCATGTTTCGAGGGATTAAAGTATTGTAGGGTGAAAGTGACAACATACAATACATACATGTACAGGCACAGGCATGGCCATACATGTATACCTTGTGCCAGTTTAAAGTACCGGTGTGTTGTTATAATCCATTGGAGACGATTTGATTTCATTGTAGCAGTATAGCATGCATTTTCCATAGACCCTAACTTGTACTTAGTCTCCAACGGGTTAATTAAAAACATGAAACAACTTCTCAGTACATCATATTTTTTTCTTGTTGAAGAAATAATAGATTATATCTTGCAGAAACTGAGACTACAAGTGCAGGGCTGGGAATTAGAAACTACATGTACCAACAAGTAAAATTATGGATTTTACACTCAGCTAACAGATTTGGTTTTTAAAAAGTTTTGAAAAATTCACTCATACATGTATCTCAAATTATCAAATAGTCCCTATATGTCAAAAGAAATCTTGAATGTAGATTTCTATATCAAATGTCTTCCCTATCTTAATCAAATACAGAATAAAATCTTTTTATTTCCTTAAAATCAACCCCAAATGCCTCTTAGACTGAAAAGTTGCCAAGTAGCCATTATCACACGTTCAAAGAATAGGAGAGAGGCAAATTTGAACACTTTGTAAGTTTGTATACCAGTTCACAGACCCTGCTTACATCTATAGTGTATGTACCGGTAATGCAAAGTGAAAGTGTTGAGAAGGCCTAATGTAAACTATGCACACAAAACTTAACACTACATGTACCCTACTTATTGTTTATTCGTTCATGGTAGCTAGACGTGAAGCCAAGCAAATAAATGGATAAGTACGAGGACATACTGTACTTTTGCCATTCATTACAAGTGGCCGACAAATAATATAACTTGCATTGATGATAGTGTGATTCTCCGAGGCAACAGGTTAATATTTACAAGCCTGAAGGCTGTACAGTTATTAGTCAAAATTCTGAGGTTTGATTTTTTTTTTCATGATATTGAGGGGGAGAGGGGTTGAGCAATTTACCAATTCGCATTTCATGAATTTCTGTAAATAACTTTTTACTTGTCTTTCCAGTTTCCACATCTTGTGTTCATTTAAATTCAGTGTACATGTATGCTGGTAGTCACAGTTGATGAGGAAATATTAAGATAAGTTGGCCTTGTCCAAAAAAAATGTTATTTTAGAAAGTGGAATCCTAATTAATTGATCATTTTCAGTAGATGAGACACAAACTGCTATTAATTTGAAAATTCCCATGTTTTCAATACACAATAAAATATACTTTAGGCAGTACATGATGTGATCATGACTCATGAGTACATGTATTTTACAAGTTCTGAAAAATTACATTTGAGGGCACTAATTAAATTTCCTTTTTCATACTACAAAGCAGCAGGTACGATATAAACTCAGAATGCAAGCTATGCATTCATTTGAAAATCAATAACCCAATTTCTACTCGCGTTTCATGCTAGCTTTCATGTACGGTAAGCATATGGTTACCATGACAACAAAAAACAGCTGACATATGAGATCTAACCAGCCAGCAACACATTGGAACAAGAAATCCCAAGGATGCATTTTAACAATGATTATGATTATTGTATGACATGTTATTAAAACTAATGATTACATGTGTGTGCCAATCATTCAGACGAATGTGAACAATACATATTATTGGAATTTGCAGTATAAGGCCTAAAGTATTATTTTGAATTCACATGAACGCATTAAATTCATAATGGTGAGTAGCTCATGTTTAATTACACAAGCACATACACATATTGCCGACAGTACAGAGTAGAGCTCCTCCATCACTGCCACCTCACTGACCAATTTCACACAGCCTACTGCATTTAATAAAATGCCATCATAACTGTAAAACAACCTCCATTGCTTATGCCGGTTGCTAAGGTTACAACTAATGCCAACTGCTGGTCATTCAATTCAGTGTGACTGTGTGTTGGAGTGGACGGACAACTAAGTATGGTACTACAATGGGCAGGCCTATTCAGCTAACGTTGTCCATTGTATTGTGTAATGTGTATTGTGTGTACATGTAATAACTTGTGCAAGTGCTTGCGATTCCTGGTATGTATTGATCAAATAGACTACATGTACAAGCTGAATAATAGCATTCGTGACTAAAAAAACATCTCGCAAAAACAAACCCAAGTTCACGACAATGAAAATAGAAAGCTTGATGAGAATTGATTTGGGGATATGGAATACAAAGAGAACATGAATATTTGATGTGGAAACTAAATAAGGGAATGCTTTCAACGTCAGTGCTGGTAATTTCAACCTGTGGGTGCTTCTGCTTAAGGATCGGTAGTACATGTACATGTACATGTACATGTACGTACAACAAGGACTGATTTCCGGAACCCAAAATGAAGTCTGAAATCGGAATTTAGTATCATTGTTTTTTCTTGATTTTTGTGTTTATTTAAAGAAATTTTCACACACAGTTTGAGGTCACCGTCGTAAAATATTGCTTAAGTCAAAATTGTACTGGTCAAAATTAAGTTTTTGCCTTATTCCAATCTGCTGAGATACAGCTGCTGTTGTTGCCTAACCCATATAATACCCCCCCCCCCCCAAGTGGTACAATCATTTAAGAGAATTCTCCCTATTGCATAGCTCTCCGAATCTGTTATGTGGCACTCTTAATTTTTTGACCCTTTATTCTTGGGAGATAAACTTCCAGTTTAAGCAAATACTTGGGCTTTAACTTGCAAAAAATATCAAATGAAAATTGAATATTGCATGCTTGCTTATTATTGTGTTGGAGCCCTGGTTTAAAGATTGGTTTATTCATTTGCACGTCAAAAAACATCTTAATGAATGAAATCAGCTGAAATCATATCCAATGTGAAGATTGATATAAATAAACACTTCTCATAGAGACTTGGGGTAAAATATTGAGCTTTGGTGAAAATCTGGACGGTTAAAGGTAAATGACATGATGGGGGTAGTCCCTCAACTTGGGACTGATACTAACTCTAGAATCAAAGTAAACTAAATGCAAGGATTCTGCCTGTGAAAATCTTGTAGTCAAACGTTCACATCAATTCTAAAACAACAATGTCAATATCACTAGTAGCATGAAAACCTGCTCAGTGTGGCTCTCTATGGGCCTTATTTTATATCCACCGACGGCAAAAGAATAAGATACCCTATGTTTTTATGCTTGATTCCCTTAAAGTAAACAATTACAGAACAAATCTCTCCAGGTGGGAGATCCACATAGCTGCTAGTGACAGCTGGTTATAATATTTCAACTCCATTTGGTTCTTGAGGCCATTTTCAAGTGTTCCCAAATGATGTCAACATAACCATTAATACCTTCATCCTTTTTCAAATGACTCAGAAGCCTTTTCAAAAAATCTGACGTCAAACGTGCACGCGCCGTTCCAAAATTGTCCAATCAGCCGTTAGCTGAAGGTCGCGCGGAGGTTAGCCGTTTAACCAATCAGTGCGCTCCGCTGGTCTTGCGACGGTACACATAACCATGATTCGCAATTTGAGCAAAATTTAAACTCACGGAAAGAACGACTTTAAGGTAACATGTCATTAGTTTTTCTTATAAAACAACAAATTCATGACGTATGGATCTCAAACTTTCAACACACCATTTGTAAGTGCTAAACTACCGTTTGGTATTGATAATGAACTTTAATGGACTTGCAAATCCCTGCCACAATCTTTAAAATAAGGGATACATGTAGGATTAGGACTTGTGTTCAAGTTTAAAATCAGGATAGACAAGGTAGTCCATTTTAATTCATAAAATACATTTGTGTTGTGTATAATGCATGTGTGTTTATGTACAATATGTGTGTGCATGTACATGTATAGGCCTAGCCTTTGATCAAGGCCTCGGAGCTTAATGATTTCCCCCGTCAGCGCAATACCCCACTAGCGCCTGGAACGAGACTAACCGCGCTAACCCCAGTGACAAAGCAGGCGAGAGGCGAAGCCTCTCGGCCTTTGCTATCCTGCATCAAATTTCTTATTTTAACCTTTCGTTTCGCAGCCAAAATTTGCCACCAAACGGTGGCAGCCAATCAGCTTTCACGATTCACAGCGGGAGAGAACGTGTATTAATAGTACACACGTAGAGATACATGTATCTCCGCACTGCACGCAGTATGCGCTATGCACTGGACGCATGTGATGGATGCGTGCATGTTTACAGTAGGTGAATAGATTTCTGAAACTGTGTTATCAACGTTGACTATCTATTTTCCGACTTTAGATTCGTTACATTATGCAATTACGAGGTATTCTGCAATGACTAAAATAGCTAGTTTAGTCAAATTCCTTCTAGTGTTACGGGAAATAGCTTGCTTTTCAAACAGTAGGCCCCTACGGTATATTCACGTACTGAACGATTTGAAACCGGTCCGTAACGTGGATTGGGCAACACACCGATTATGTAATGAATATTCATGATC
>JZLH01S0628572.1:31176-43084 GCA_001188425.1 Eucidaris tribuloides | reverse complement strand
AAATGATTCCCCTAATTATCAAATGTTCATGTTGGAGATGATATTAGATCCACAAAAAAATTTGCACCCCTAAATGGCGTAATCTACATAACCAAATTAGTACCCCTAAATGGCGTGACATGTGAGAAAAGGCTACCCTAAGTGGCGATTGCCAGCGAACGGTGCTGAAAAAGATACCCTTTTTCCAAAAGACGTCGACGACGCCCGAGGGCTGGAAAAGGGACCCTTTACGACGCTTTTTCTGGACGCGGGTGCGTAGCAGGCCGTGTGGAGAGCGACCCCCCCCCCCCCCGGGGGGACACAGGCCGGAGCCTTCGGACTACAGAGCATATAGCATTTTGAGGGGTTTTTTAGCTCCAATCCCAGAGACCCCCATTTTTCGCTCAAGCCCGTTCCAGAGCCCCCGAGATTCGATACTGCCTAGCTCCCCCGGCCCCAGCAATGGAATCGTATATTTATCTACACAAGTTCATTATAATTTAACGGGACAAAATGTATAAGTTAATGCAGATGAACATGATAATTATTATTGATCATAATTAATCACCCATAGGCGTATTTCTGTATACTCCCGTATATAAAAGTTCTGTTGTATTAAGGTTAAAATACAAGAAAATACAAAGAAAAAAATCTTTGTTATAATACTAGATTATTCTTATAGATCATGTGTTCTTCAACGATCCGAATTTCTCAAAACGGCATATTGGTTGATACGTAAGTGACCCAAGATGGCGCTCTCGCAAAATCCCATAGAGATTCTTAAGTATCATATCTCTATATGCAAAATCCCCAGAACGGATAAACCACTGAACTATACCACTACGTAGTGGTATAGTTCAGTGGGATAAACCCGCTCTGAAAATCCCTGAACTAGAATGTTCAGAGCAAACGCTGAGCCATGACTATTATACATGTCTATCAAATTAAAGGCAATTTAATTCTCTTTCAGCTTATGAGAGTAATTTGAAAATAAACTTTATGCATGAGTGATCACATGCGTTTTTATCACCCAAGGTGCAAAAGTAAAAACTGCAAAAATGGACCATAATCCACTGATATTTATATGGCACAACACAGTCAATTGAAGCAAAAGATCAGACTTAGACAATGGATTTATCTTTGAATAAAAGACATAATTTGTTGAACTGCAAGACTGAGTCGTTTTGTCTTTTTACCAACAAAGAGAGAGAAAGAAGCTTCTCCAAAGTACTGTATAAAAAGTTTCAATTGGATTTAGAGTATATACACACAAGGGTGGATACATGTCAGACATTCAAACATTTTCTAAAGTTGAAGGCTGTAGAGAAGCTTCTTTCTTTCTCCCTCTTTCTCTCTCTTTCTCTCTCTTTGTTGGTAAAAATGGTAAAAAGACAAAATGACTCAGTCTTGCAGTTTTAACAAATAAAGTTTTTTATTCAAATATAAAGCCATTGTCTAAGTCTGATCTTTTGTCTTCATTGACTGTGTTGTGCCATATAAATATCAGTGGATTATCATCCATTTTTGCAGTTTTTACTTTTGCACCTTGGG
Source organism: Eucidaris tribuloides (assembly GCA_001188425.1). Lineage (NCBI taxonomy): Eukaryota > Metazoa > Echinodermata > Echinoidea > Cidaroida > Cidaridae > Eucidaris > Eucidaris tribuloides. The sequence goes on along the minus strand of JZLH01S0628572.1, from coordinate 41,554 downwards.
GGATAAAAACGCATGTGATCATTCATGCATAAAATTTATCTTCAATTACTCTCACATGCTGAAAGAGAATCAAATGACCTTTAATTTTATATATAATTCCTTGATTTTTAATAAAGTTATATATTACAAATGTGAACTTGAAAAAGTGTTTACTTTTTTTTTGCTGAGTGTATAAAGCAGTCGAAAGGGTGTATGGGTAGCTGCTCCCGCGGCCTCCGGAATTTTTAGAATACATAATTTAAAATAACTGACTTCGAGAATAATTATTATTATAATTACAATGCACCGCCCGCAGAGCATAAGTCTCGGGGCGGAACTTGGACCCTGGCATATAATAAGGGCTGGCAAGAGGGACTTTGCATTGCGTGTTTGTGATAGTCAATACAAAATCGAGTTGGCAGTTGACCCCCCCCCCCCCATAAAAAATGCAATTGGCATCGATCCAAAGACCTTTATTTTATACCAATATCCAACGATTAAAGGTATTGGCTAACATTTTCCACAGTTAAAAAAATCTGAGCCGCCTGATTCTTCATGCTACCAGTGTCTTTGACGAGGTCCCAAAATTAAAGCCTTGAAAAAATTGTATTTCAAAATAATTATTTAATGCTTTAAAAAAGTGAAAATCGTAAGTTGACCAGATTCACTTGCCCATATCCTCCCATAGACTTACTGTGTGTACACCTAGGTTAATAAAACTCGCCCCGAGTTTTATTGTTTATTCATGTATAACTTGCCATTGGCAGTGTAACTTTCCAAACTTTTGTATTCTAGGGTGTTTATTTGTCCATTTGAACACTACTATGTAGCTCAGATATCAAAGTTTGACAATTTTTAAATTGACGCTCCACAATGTTAGCTTATCACTTTAAACTCTAAAAATAATTTGGAAAAAGGGGTTATAACTTTATACACTGCTAAAGATACAGTACGATTTTGTACGCCCTGATTTGGATCACATCTAACAAAAACCAGGGTCATTATTACCCTATCTGACCCTGTTTCCGAGTGTGACCCAAACTCCTCTCTGGGTTAGTTTGTCACCCCTTTTTGGCCGTGGAGCGATTCTCGTCAGTTGTAATTTTTGGCATCACTGTTTTGCAGTGAATGGACATGATTTGGTCGTAAAGATTGTTTCCCCTATACCACCCCCCCCCCCCGCAACCGTTGGCTTTTCATTCGCTGTCCATAGGCGTGAATGGACGGAATTCAGCAGCGTATGAATCCCCCCTTTGGAAAATCCCGCGTACGCCCATGCCATCGTACTTTGCCTTCTGAAGACGTGATTAGGTAATTGATAAGTTTTGGAATCCTTGGTACTTAGCCATGCATGGGCAGGCCGCATATTTTAATTCTATTTTTAAGGGTTTTGCCAACACCATAAACGTTGCTTATGGAACGACCCAAATACAAAATTTTACCCAAACACCAACGAACAATTATTGATTTCTGTGAAAATCATTCGTTATCCAGTTCGAGTGCTCTCGAAATGGTAGAAAAACTGACATGCACGATTAAAAAGTTTACTTTTTCAGCTAGGATTGCAGCAAAAAATCATTTGCTTCTCGTTGATTTATGTAGATGCTAATTTTATTAACCAAATTTACATCATTATGTTAATCAAATTACAAGGTACATGCGCCTAACCGGGGGTATAATCAGGGAGTTGTTAATACATGTATATTTTGTCCTCACCTATATACATTTGACACATTATTGGTATCATTTCAAAACCAAATAACTCAATCTCAGACCCAAAATTATGGATTGCGAATGGATAAAATTATAAATGAACTACACTGTATATAAATATATTCTTTAGAAAGAAACTTTTACATGTTTAACGCGTTAAGGTCCGGAATGTTACATTTACATAAGGCCAGGGTAAAAGTGTACACCATGGAAGGTAGCAAACCAAAATAGTAGTAGTAGTAGTAGTAGTAGTAGTAGTAGTAGTAGTAGTAGTAGTAGTAGTAGTAGTAGTAGTAGTAGTAGTAGTAGTAGTAGTAGAAGTATACTATGACTCCAACCCTTACCATCTCTAAAACTGGAGAATCTTCCGCCTGGACCACCTTCCAAACGGAAGACGAAAAAATGATTCGCCAAGCGGGAAGTCCCAAATCCCTTGCGACCAGGGTCCATCTCAGTAGTTTATGCTTAATTCTGGTGTAATCTGAGCTTATTTTGGGAGCCTTACGGTTGTCCAACACTGAAGCGGGAGCCGAGTGGGAGAGTTTGGAAAATTTGCCGGAGCGAGTTATCTCCCGCACAAAGCATGACACAGTTGGAGTTCTGTCAATGTGAAAAATATGAGCGCAGTTGTTTCATCATGACTTTATGGAAATATCAAGATAGAAATACATGCAAATGTACGGAAAGGAGGACCAGGTCCACAGTTTCTTTCCAAACACATGGCAGCATGACTGAATGCAATGAGAACAAAATTATTTATAGATTTAATCATTTAGCCTATACATATTCAACAAACGAATGATAATTAGTCTGCTATGCAGACTCTGAATGGCTCGTGAAGTGGAATCCCGGCGCCCGAAGCGCGCTGCTGGTTTGCCTGAAAGGGCGAGCGAAGCGAGCCATTTCTGCAGCCATAGTAGACATAAACTATTTGCACAGCAGGCTATCACAGGGGCGCAAATCCATTTTCAAAATAATGTAGAGGGGGGGGGGGGGGGGCATCACACGCAGGAACCTGCCAAAACCATATTCAGCCAGCCAACATTTTTTTTTAACTGCCAGCCAAACATTTCTGGACAGAGGTGGGTGGGGCGTGGACGGCCCGACCAAAACATGATTTTGTCAGCCATTTTTTCTTTACCATCCAAATTGCCAGGCCAAACAAGTTCTGACAAGCGGGGGGGGGACGTTGTTCCGACCAAAACCATATTTTGGCGGCAGCCAAAAAAAAAAAATAATAACTTGCCAAATTGCAGCCAAATCACAGTTTTTATGATGCACCTATGCACATTCGTGAGGGGACATTTTGATATTGTGTCCCCCACCTTCAAAAATCTTGGGGGGGGGACATGTCCCCCTGCCCCCCCCCTCTCCTGGATTTGCGCCCATGTATACACACAGTTACTATACAGATTTGATACACACACTGCAGATGTGGATCTACATTTGTAGACTAATGATAATGGCAGGCGCCTTTCACAAGAGGGGTTCCCCCGGGTAACATTGGGTGTTGACCCGTCTGCGGTGTCGTCTGTACAAAGAATTGCAGCAATACACTGTCAACCGTCTACGTACGTCAACACACAAACCTCATAATCATAATCGGCCTACTCAACTTGCACTTTGAGGAAAGTAAAAAGTTTCTTCCTGTCTGGTTTTAGAAGGGAAGCTGAAAGCTTTAGAAATCTGCCGCCATGTCTTACTTGAATCAGGTAAGCTATGTTTCACACGTTCGTGAGCAGATGATTATTGTTTGGATTGATTTGTGTATAGGGTAATGTTTATCGTATCAAGTTAATGGTTAATATTTTTGTGTTACGAATTTGTGTCGGTCATGAATAGCTCCGGGAGACCGGAGTGAAATTGAACGGAAACTCGAAATGAGACCCTAGAGAGATACTTGGGGGAATTAATGATGTTATCTCGTAGTCGAACGCAAGATGCCAGAACAGTATTGAGGGTTGTTGGGTCCATGGTTAAACAGACAAGATGCTTTATAATATCAATATGTATTTTGGCAATTGATCGTTTTTCGGTTCCTTTAATATTGTCTTTGTTGAGCAATCCAACAGTTACTTTTTGTTATGATTTTAAATTTAATATTGTTTTCATATGAAGCGTTTCAGTGCCAGTGGAGCGTGATATAGGCCAACGCGCTATTTGGTAAATGGATTTTTATCTTGGAATTCGCATTATGCCTCATTGTAAACATGTATTTTGATTTACGGGATTTACCGTACAGCCTATAGCGTGCAGAATATTATGGCCCATGTGTGTGTACAGGGTTTTTTCAGTAAACATGCAAGGAACACTTCCAAATCCATTCAATGTTCTATGCGATGACCTCAATTGATACATTTGGGGTCTCCAGTCACGTCATAGATATTTCAGCAATATTCAAGGGCCTCGCACGGAAGCCGGGGGGGCAGAGGGGGCATTTGCTTTCCCCCCCCCAATAATTTTTTGGGGGGGCCAAAAACGAGTTTATTGCCCCCCCCCCCACTGCTGCCCCCTGAAAAAGTGACAAAAAATTACAGTATTAAAGACCAAATTAGCAATCTGGAAAGAAATTTTCTTGTACATGTATACAAATTGTCAATTTCATAACTGAAAAATTATGCAAAATTTTCTCCCCTGACGGGGCACTTACACTTCTTAGTAAATTTACTGTATTATGGTGGCCTCTCGTCCTTCGGCGAGTGTGCCCTCGTGAAACATACCGTTAGTAAACCTTTTCATTTTCCCCTTTTTTTTGTTATAAGTTTTCTAGCGATATAAGAATATATTTCATTGCTCGAGCAATGCGGTCACGTTTAAGCTTTTAATGAATACTTTTCAGACTTAAAACTGAATGGCAAAGTGGATGTGGCTCACTAATGCAAATGTAATCTCTATTGATCGAAGAATAATACACAATTGGCTAATAAGCGCACATCACTTGTGACATACATGTACGTATACGTTTATGAGAAATGAAAAATTACGATAATTCTGAGCTCTCGCTCGGGTCGTTCACGCATATAAATGTTTTTGAAAGGATATTGCATGAATGTGATTCCTGTTATTTAAATATAATGTAATACAAAAATTAACTGATCAGACGTGAAAATCACATTGTGAAGCACTCGCTCGCTTTGATCGTACTTAGTAGCATAAATAGTTTTCATAAGTTATATGTTTTATTCCCCAGAAATTTATTTTTAAATGCTTTTTAGGCCTAAATGCGAAATACTTTATTTTTACGAAAAGTCCCTATGGATAAAATATACCTTTAAAATATGCGTTTACCATGCCTAGAATTACGTCTTTTCTATGTCTATTTCAAATATTTCCTGCCGTGGGAGGGGGTATCCCCCCACACCCTCCCCCGCTCAGTTGATTCGCTCTCTCGTAAGTATAATCTACGCAATCTCCTGTGAAAAATATGTATTTACCATGCCTAGAATAATCGTCCTTGCTATGCATATTTTCAAAAAGTTTCTGTGGGAGGGATACCACTCTGTCTACTAAATTACAGTTTGTCACATACTTCCTGTACGTCTTTTTGAAAACCTGACTACACAATCCTCAATTATCTTTATAAAATATACCTTTCAAATATGTATTTACCATGCCTAGAATCACGTCTTTTCTATGCGTATTTCAAAAAGGTCCAATCGTGGGAGGGCACGTGCACAGCATGCACTTTCATTCTGTTTTTCGATTTAAAAGTGGTCCAGGCTTTCATGATTCAACAAAATTATTAACTGACCTAAAGTTATTGGTCCTCCTGTATTGACATTATGAGTTTCGTTTACAAAATTTTGGGGAAATGGTCACGTATATAGCCTATCCTTTACCCCATCTCATTGCCCATAATAGTTCGTCGATAGGCAGACGATATTCAAGTATAATTTTGATCAATAGGACCATGTTACTAGGTCCATGATTACACAAATTTTATCAATGTACGAGGTGTAAGATGATGCCATGCCAAACATCAAAAAGTAGCATCAAACATACTGGGAATTGTGTAATGACATATTGCGATTTTTAAATGATCAGGGAGCATATACGACTCTGTACATTTCCGTGGCAAAATGTGCCCCCCCCCCCTTCAAGTTCCCGGCAAGGTATCATAAATGCACGAATCGGAGTACAAAAAAATAACTCGGCGAATGATTATTGACTCGACGAAAATAACAGTGTATAGGAAAAATCATTTTTGCTATTAACCAAAACTACACTAATCCTTTAAGTTTATCCCCAAATGGATATCCCCGGAGAAGGGGCTTGTTTCATTATGCAATCTTCCGGCACGCATCATGACGAATCTCCTGAATCACGCAATCATTTTCTTTTCCAAAAAAAATGAAGATCACAATCCATGTCGGCAATACCCATCGTCTGATCAGAATGAACAACATTCTCTCCGAAGGTCATTATCCCCTCAGTTTCCGATATGAGCTTAATTGCCCAGGAGGTTACCATTCAGTTGAAAACGCAAATGATTGAAAATTAAAGGGCAGTGACATGATTGGGAGACGACAAATGTGCCCCAAGAACCAAATGAGTTGAAACATTGTAGATACACTGGCAAGCTGGAAGGATGCGTCTTCAATTTATTTTCTTGAGGAGAAACAAGCGTTATCAATTACCAGTGTTGAATTAACCTACATCTCCGGCCCTGATGGAAATTAATCCCATAGAAAGGTACACCCACAAGAAGTTTCACCGTCACAAGAATTTCCAATTATTGTACAGCAAAGAGGAAATGCATAACTATGAAATTTTCACAGCAGAAACTTTAAACAGTGTATACTTGATTATGGGAGCTTTGTGTCCTAAATTGAGGCTTCTTCTAATCTTGTCCGTTTAACCCGTTTGATACTTGTGTCCACCACATTCCATATATTTTGCATTTGAAATTCTGAGTATGGTACTGAAAGAGTAAAAAAAAAAAATCCCCTTTTTATTGAATTTCTATCAGTAATACTTTATTACTTGATATTTTTTTGTGGCATTATAAATACAAAGGGAATCATCATCAATGTTCTGCTACATGCCAATGCCGACATTGTGCCAAACAAAACAATAAGTCTTATTTGACAACGCCGCGGGAGCGAATTTTTCGGTGAGGACCAGATTTGTTATCTTTGACATCATCATTAATCTGCAGCAATTATAAACATGATAACAATGCCTGCAAACAAAAATCACATTAATCTCAAACCTGACATGCAAAGAACACAACCGTGTTTATTAAGCAAATATACGTCTTCATTATATACGGACCAAACGGAAGAGGCTGTTCTCACCAAGAACTTAAGCAAAAATACATTGATAATGACGCTGACTGTCCCAACAACACTCCCTCCCCTCCCCTCCCTCCCCCCTCCCCTGCACCTTCACCTTGGACCTTGCGATACTACTGTACAGTATAAGACAGGTTTGATATATCAGTCAAAATAACATTCGGGATGGAACTGCACAGGGATATGGTCGGAGCAGGGGCGTCGATCCCAATGAAAATTGATGGGGTGCATGCATATCGTTTTGCTCCCCATAATTATGGCAACTTTAAAAATTCATGAAACTTAATGCAAAATTACGTTTAAAAATCAGTGCAAGGCACTACAAAAACAACAAACGTATGAATAATGAAATTAATTTGAATTGGACATAAAAATACTGCTAGAAATACAAAATTTCCAATTGTGCCTATTTTCCCCGCGGAGCGCGTCGAAAATTTTGACATCCCCCCCCCCAAAAAAAAAATGGATAGACGCCGCTATACCCTCCCTACTCAAAAGTATTGCAATATGCACTTTCTCATGTATTTTAAGTATTTTTAAGGGGTCTTTCTGTAATGATGTCCTAATGAAGTTTATTATTGGAAAATAACAAATTAATTGGAATGAGGTCAATGAATATAATTTCTCCTTTCTTCTCCAAGGCGGAGAGATTATCAAAATAATGCAGGCGCACCCATGACAGAGGGGCTGGAACATACAAAATTAACATTTTCGCCTCTCTATAGGGGTGGGGTGTTAATTCACACTAGCATCGTAATTCGATTTTGATATTTGCCGTCAAACGGTTTTTATGGTTTGGAAAGACTTCTTACGAACGAAAATGCCAATTATATGTTCCTTGCACGCCGCAGAGAAGAAATCGCCTCCTATCTTCATAAGACAGTAATATAGTAGAATAGTCTTCTCTTCACAATATTGTATCCAATGTAAGTTAAAAGTCGCATGAAAGTAAATTTTAGGATGTTTACAATAGTAAACCGCATTTTGAATTCAGAAATAATAAGAAATTATAACTTGAAGAGGTCTTGTCTAAAATGTGTGGCGTATCCTCCTTACCACTATCTTATGAAGATAGCAGGCTTTGCGGCGTGGTGTCGTCTTTCTGAGAAAGTTTCAAAGGAACGTATTGGCATTTTTGTTTGTAGGAAGTCTTTCCAAACCATCAAAACCGTTTGACGGCAAATATGAAGTCGAATTACGATGCTGGTAAGAATTAACACCCCACCCCTATAGGAAGGCGATTTTTTTTTTTAATGTTCCAGCCCCTCTGTTGTGGGTGCGCCTGCATTAGATAATCTCTCCGCCCTAGAGAAAAAAAGGAGAAATTATATTCATTGATTACTTTTCAAATAATTTGTTATTTTCCAATAATAAACTTCAGTAGGACATCATTATAGAAAGACCCCTTCAACTCAAAATGCATGCGTTATACATGTAGTGTATGTTGCAATACTTTTGAGTAGGGAGGGTAGATCGGGACAAAGCCGTGCTTCTCGTCCCACCCCTATACATGATCATTATTAATATGCAGGGGCGTCGATCCATGTTTCGGATGGGGGGGGGGGCAGAAGTGAAAAAGTCCTAAATTTGATAATTTTGTATGTTTAATAGTATCTTTATGCCATGTTTTATAGTTTATAGTGCTTTGTAAAACATATTATTTGCATTGTATATTATGAATCTCTCTTCTAAGTTGTCAAATTCACTGGGGGTGGGGGGACAGGCGATATGTTTGCCCGCCCGCCATATTTTTCATGGTGGAGCGATCGCCCCCCCCCCGATCGACGCCTCTGTTAATATGTTCATGTTATGTGACGAGTAAGATGACTTATGAAACATAATATCTAAGAGGTATGTCTTGAGTTAAAAGGCGTTTCATCAGACTCGTGTACAATCAGACGAAATTCGTGCCACTGCAGGGGCCGTCATTACACCGGCTTGACTGTGTGAGTGACCCGCCATTCACACTTTTCCGTAAACAAAATGTTGGCATTTTTGTCGATAAGTACTTTGTTTCCCCGTGTGTATTGTTGTTTTTACTTTTCTGATTTTTGCACCAATTACTGTTTGACTCTCACACTTCTGTCTTGTTATCTTCAGAAAAGGTAACCCTATAGAAATTAAGTACATGATTTGCACTTAAAGGCAGGGGATCTCTTTTGCATGCCTAAAAATTAACAAATACAATGGCATTTAGAAGAAAATGCCATCTGGGAACCTTTCGCAAAATATAGGAGCTAGAAACTCAGTTTTAGTGGAATTATAGTGACCGTTAGACCCTGATTTGATTTTTTTTTCTCGCGAGAAAAAAAATCCTACCATTCATGTAGAACGTACTCTAAACGGCTACTGTTTTTCTTTTGAATTTTTCAAATTCTAGGCAATCACTGACCCCCAGATTTGACAGACATGCCCTTCATCAATAGCCTAAGGGCATGGGTTATCTTTTCCTGGTCTGTGGGGATGTTTGTACATGAGATCCACTGCCTTTAACCCGAAATGAACTTATCGATCAAACCAGCTAAAATCATATACAATGTAAAGATTTACGTAAATCTTTGATCTTCATCTCTCACAAACCCCTTGGGGCTGAAAAGTCAGGTTTCAAGGAAAAAAGCGCTGATAAAATTCAGAATGCACAAACGTAACGTCGCTAACTAAGTTGAATTTTATCAGGGAGCTCTATAACAACTCCCTGATTTTATACAGCCGTTAAACTAGTGTGACTGCAAGACCGGAGTCACTATCATCTAGTGAAAACTGAATAAGCTTACAAGGTCAAAAATTTAATGTACAGTGGTTACTCAGAACGTAAACTGATCATGTTTATTCTGTGTAATATTTCGTAAAGTATATCATAACAATCAAACCTTAATGTGGTCTAGATATCAATATGTCCATCACATTGGCATTCAAGTTATCTCGCGGCAGGATATTGCTTTCCTCTGTAGCTTCCTCTCATAATCAAAACAATCTTGTATTTCACATGGATGAGCTTAGAGTAGTCCTGTGAACGCCGCATCCACGGTCGCATTATCGTCCCATTTGCAATGACAGGCCATGTCTGATTTTACTGACATGTAAATCGTGTTTGCATGCACTTGCACAGACATTCCTGTTCGGAACTCTTCGGCACTCTTCGGAGGTTTTCGCCCTTGGCCCAGCTGGTTTCCGATGGGGAAGATGTTGTGTATGTCCCATCGGTATGCCAAATATGTGAAAACACGGGGGGAGGCACGCTAACCGACGGTGCGGCAGCTGGCGTGTTGATACTCTATGAAATATCATTTGACGAGATTATCTGTGATATGACCTATTTTTCTCCGTACAAGGAGGCCTGTCCTGTAGTTTGGGATACGAACTGTGTTTGGTAATTTTGATAAGCGTATTTT
>JZLH01S0628572.1:11951-23173 GCA_001188425.1 Eucidaris tribuloides | reverse complement strand
AGCTTAATCCATTCTTACATCCGAACACACATTGCATCTTCTAACTCATTCCCTTTTAACCATTAGAAAAGTGTCGGCTTCCTCAACACAACCCAAAATAAAACCGATAAACTTTAAATCAAACCAATCTTGCAAGCTAACAACATTGCATCATCACATTACACATGATCTGTATTTCCTGGACAACAACAACCCAATCTATGATTTCGTCCATTTCTGAGTTAACCTAAATACCCTGGCCACAACCCAACCAACCCTAATTCCCATGGAAATGGACTAATTTATCAGTAAACATAGCTATTCTTACCCTACTGAACATTACATGGTGGACTACCGTGATACTAATCACTACCCATCATAACTTAACCTATTAGGAAAAGTATGTCAACGGATCTTTCCCCGCCCATAACAAAGAACTACCTGTTTTTTTTTAAACCCCAAATTTTAATTCTTACCTTCTGGGCTTCCCATCTTGCTGTAAACTACTGGCGCTGTTCACCCTTAACCCCAATCCTTGATCTTAGGGAATAACATTGACATGTTAATCAATTTTCTGACTTAAGGAAATCTAATCTCTACTGGCGTGGACTATTTTTCACTAAAAGGCCACTTTTGGTTATTTGACACGTGAATTAAACTTCGGACAAAATAAATAGACCCATAAATACAGACATTAATGTTCTGAAAACACAAACGAGACAGACAAAACATATTTCAGATAGAGGCACATAGAAAAGTGGCATTGGCAGCTACGTGTCACTACGGTAAACAGGAACAAGGTGATGGCCAAAATGTGCTCGCCCAGTTTCGCGTACATATAATCTTGCTAAAAAATGTCACATTGGGTTCAAAAGGTTTTTGACCCTGTCTGCGACCTTTGACCTATTGGTGACCTCCAGCTTCGTATGAGACATCCACCACCCAAGTTCGGTCACAATTGGCGAAAGGGGCAAAGTTACGGGACATAAAAAAGTTGCTAAAAAACATTACATTTGGCTCAAAAAGGTCTTTGACCGCCTGGCCAGTGACCTTTGACCTTTTGGTGACATTCAGATTCCTATGAGACATCTACCATCCAAGTTTGTCCAATTAGGCAAATTAATGGCAAAGTTAAGGACCATAATAGAAACTTGCTCAAAAAACTCAACATTGGGCTCAAAAGGTCATTGACCCCAAGGTGACCTTTGACCCTTTGGTGACCTTCAGCTTCCTATGAGACATCTACTACCCAAATTTGGTCACAATTATGCAATTGGGGCAACATGACAGAAACTCGCTCAAAAACTCAACATTTGGCTCAATAAGGTCATTGACCCCAAGTGACCTTTGACCTTTTGGTGACCTTAAGCTCCCTTTTAGACATCTACCACCCAAGTTTAATCACAATTGTGCAATTGGGGTAACATATAGAAACTTGCTCAAAAAAAACTTAACATTGAACTCAAACAGGTCATTGACCCCTGCCAATGACCTTTGACCTTTGATGACCCTTTGCTCCCCATGAGACATCTACCCCAAGGTCAAAATTAAAATTTTACTCAATTTTGACCCACATCCAACAAAATTTGGCAATATCTCATAATTATGTTGTCACCTGGCAGCCATCTTGGAAAAGGCCGCCATCTTGGATTTTTTTCGTGGCCAGATCTTTTTCTGAAAGAGTGACCTTGACTCTATATTCCCACACAATTTCATGGCTTGTATCATCAACTGAACGATTATGGCTCAAAATCGCTTTTATCTGCTCCACTATTTCTTCTGAGGGCTTTTATAAGAGTGAAATTTATGTACGCGAATATTGCCATGGTAAGTTTCCCCTTAGATTAAAGGTTAGTGACATGAAGGGGAACACTTGAAAATGCCTCAAGAACCAAATGAGTTGAAATATATACCAACTATAAACTAGCAGGAGTGGATCACCTATCTTGGAGGATTTGTCTGTAATTTGTTTACTTAAGGAGAATCAAGCAATAAACAACAGGAGTATCTTCATTTTATCCGGGACGATGAAAATAAGCCCATAGAGAACCACACAGCAGGTTTCGTGCTACGAGTGATATTGACATTGTTTATTTTAGAATGAGTCAACGTTTGACTACAAGATTTCACAGGAGAATCCTTGCCTAGTTACTTGATTCTAGAGTAGTTTCAGCCCAAGTTGAGGACTACCCCAATCATGTCATTTTACCTTTAAGAGTTGACCTGATGCGTAATTCACGTGTGATGTTTACCCATATCTTCCCAGTGGTAAACTTTCCGAAGGTTTGTATTCTAGGGTGTATCAGCCATTGCATACTTGTGTCAGCCGAGTCACGCATGCTGTGTCTTACCAGTCACATGTCGGGGTATATTAGATGATGATTTACTTGATCAATGTATTGGATCCGTTTCCAATATTTTCTCAGTTTTTATCTATGCTCTTGTTTACGACTTGTGTGACATGAAACATGCGTGACTCGCGTGACATTTACGTGGAATGGCTGTTATGTTGCTCAGATATAAACGTATGATATTGTTATATTAACCTCTATAATGTAAATAGTGTCTTTAATGTATACATTTTATTTCTCTTTCTCTAAACCAAAAGCAACAAGAAGAGGAGGATAAGATCGATCGACCGGTTATTACGGATAGTGATGTCACAGAAGGCGGGAAGCACTCCAATCCAACCCATTCACTATTTCGGAATCGTTCAACAAGTTAGAAACGGAGAAGGTGAGTTCTTCTTCTTCCTCCTCCTCCTCCTCTCCTCCTACTCTCCTCCTACTTTCCTTCTCTCCTCCTCTCCTCTTCCTCCTCCTCTCTTCTTTCTCCTCCCTCCTCCTCTCCTCCTTCTCCTCCTCTCCTCCTCTCCTCCCCTCCCCTCTTCCCTCCTCTTGTTGTGTTGTTTTGTGTTTTTCGGTTTTTCAGTAGAGCAGATTAACTTATTTTTAAGATTCAATTAATATAATTTTCAAATTATTAAGAAATAGTCAGATAAGCTTTAAAAGATATTGTTTGATGTTTACTATATCAATATATTACACCGCTCCAGAACTTAAGATGTCGCTGTTGTAGAGTACATCGCACCCACACTATGGAGTCTGGACCATCTACCAACCAACATTCGATAGCTGCCCACCCTGGACTCATTCAGAAATACACAAGAAAAGTGAACACCCACTTATTCACTGTGTAATTTGTAGCATATTTAAGCCAAGTCCTCTCAGCTCCCTGGATACCACTGAGTGTAAATTTGGTATGATGATGTTTCAACTCATTTAGTTTTAGACGGCTCCCAATCGTGCATTTTTCCTAATAAATTTTGGGATGTACTGTCCCATCATAAAAAAGTCATTTCTTTTTTTTTTTCTTTTTGTATTTGGTAACTTAAGCACCCATAATTTTTAGTGGAGCGGCCACTGGTTCGGAGACTGTCTTCCAGAAGGGGCACGTGTGGCGGAACCAAAACCTCTAATGAAAGTGCCGAAGGGACACTGTGTTGGTTGTGGAGAGAAACTGAAGTAAGAGAACATACTTATTATGTATTTTAGTCCCACAAATGATTACCCCTAAAATAAATAAATGAATAAGTAACTAAATAAAAAAAGTAACTAACTAACTAATAAATAAATAATAAATGAATAAATAGATGGATAGATAAATAAATAAATAAATAGATAAATAATAAATTGATAATTTAATGAATGAATAAATAATAAATAAAATAAATAAATAATTTGATAAATAAATAAATAAATAAATAAATAAATAAATAAATAAAATAAATAAATAATAAATAAATAAATAAATAAATAAGTAATAAATAAATTGATAATTTTATAAATAAATGAATAAATAAATAATGTTTAATGAATAGATAAATAAATAGATAAGGTTTCATGAATAAATAAATAAATATATAGATAAATAATAATATTGATAATTTAATGAATGAATGAATAAATAATAAATAAATAAATAAATAGTAATAAATAAATTGATAATTTTATAAATAGAATAAATAAATAAATGTTTCATGAATAGATAAATAAATAAATGTTTAATGAATAAATAAATAAATGAATAAATGACTAATATTAATCAATTAATCAATCTAATATATAAGTAAATAATGAATGAATCAATCAATAATTAATTAATTGATATTTAAAAAGATTAATTACTCAATAATGATAAAATTAATTGGTGCCTTATTTCACACTGATGTATTCACTATTAAATTCACAAACTCAAAATAACACAAAATATATAGAGTAATGAAATGATTGGATGATTTTAAATATAGCCTAGAAAAGGAAAAATGTCAATATTCCTTGACACTTTTTATGGGGAAGAAAGGTTTTGAAAGATGTTTGGGGTTACCTGATGTATGTCAAAGCGATTAGGGTGGATGGGTAAACTTTGATTGTGCATGACAGTATATATGTATGTTTGTTTATCTGTTTGTGTATGTGTGTGTGTCTGTGTGTGTCTGTGTATGTGTGAGTTTGTGCATGTATGTGTATATATGTTTGTGTGTGTGTGTGTGTGTGTGTGTGTGTGTGTGTGTGTCGTGTGTGCGTGTGCGTGCGCGCGCGCGTGTGTGTGTGTGTGTGGTTGTGTGTGTGTGTGTGGTGTGTGTGTGTGTGTGTGTGTGTGTGTGGTGTGTGTGTGTGTGTGTGTGTGTGTGTGTGTGTGTGTGTGTGTGTGTGTGTGTGTGTGTGTAAATGCATTTGTGTGTATTGGCATGTATATAGATGTCTGTGTGCAGCTTTATGTCTTTGTGTTGTTGTAATTTTTTTAAGTCAAACGAAGTTGTAATAAACCTTGTCTATTTAAACCATCATTATTTTTTCTGTTTCAGAGGGAAATTCACCAAGGTCCGTGATAACGGGTTCCATTTTGATTGCTTCAACTGTTGTATCTGCGGGCAGTAACTTAAGAGGCGTTGGTAAGACTAGACTAGATAGAATAGAATAGAATAAACAGAAATAGAATAGAAGAGAAATAGAGATAGAAATAGAATAGAATAGAATAGAATAGATAGCATTAGTCTAATGCTAAGAATATAATATAATATAATATAATATAAATAGTGATATAATATAAATAATATGATATAATATAATATAATATAATATGATATGATATGATATGATATGATATGATATGATATGATAATATGATATGATATGATATGATATAATATAATAAAATTTAATATAATGATATAATATATAATAAAATTTAATATAATATAATATAATATAATATAATATAATATAATATAATATAATATAATATAATATAATATAATATAATATATAATATGAATTATATAATATAAATTGTAGTAATATAAGTAATAATGATTTATATGCATGTAATTCAATGTGACTGTGACACAAAACAAGAAAAATGTCACTAGAAAAGAAATATAATTAACTTGTTTAGAATATAATACAATAATAAAACATGATGCCTCAAAGAGGTCAACCCAAAAAAGAGACTACTTGCTGTGACTACTTGCTATGATAAATCATCTGGCACTTAGCTAATTTGGTGACATAGCAAGACGAGGAAATGACTGTCTTGAGAAAGTAATACTTCAGGGGAAAATTGAGGGCTCGAGAAGACCAGGACGACCAAAATCTAGGTGGATTGTTAGAATCAAATCCCTTGTTGGTAAACCCCTTCCAACTGTATATCAACTTCCTGCTGAGCATAAGAAGTGGAGATCAATCATGGAAGTCACGAACTGTCAGCCATGACAGAAACATACCAAGCAAGATAGATAGATAGATAGATAGATAGATAGATAGATAGATAGATAGATAGATAGATAGATAGATAGATAGATAGATAGATAGATAGATAGATAGATAGGTAGGTAGATAGATAGGTAGAGAGTTAATTAAGATAGTTAAAAATTAATAAAAGAAAATTGCATAAGTGTATAGATTGTCTTGTCATTTGCTGTGATTTTAAGATGTTGCCATAAAGAGAATCTGACTAATGTATGCACCATCTGCAAAAGTCTAAATTATATAATTGTAAATCACTTCAAATTGACTTGACATGTACCAGGGGCGGCGGAACGTATTTTCTTTTGGGGGGGCAAAGCCAAAAAAGGGCACTTATATGTCAAAAGGGGCAATGGGCGCAAGCAGATATTTTCACCATCAGATTAGGTGTTTGCTTGAAGATGCTGTTTTGAACGGCAATCTAACTCGAACCCAACCTTTTTAAAATGGGTTCCGATTGGAAACATGAAATCTATAGGCCTACACATAATCCGCGAGCGAGCGTAGCGAGCGAACGGTTTGAGAAAATTTAGAAATGTTAAGGTGTAAAACTCGCAATGTGCACTATTCTGGCGCTAATTACAGCACTGATTTTTTTGTAGTATTTAAAAAAAAATAAAGAACATCTGTCTAGATCAAACTTTTCTGCTTGAAGTAGCTGTTTCTTCACGGTAATGTAACTTGAGCAAAACCTTTTTGAAGGGGATTTCTGATCATTTAAACATAAAATATACATAATCTACCTCGCGAGCGAGCGAGCGGTTTTGGAAAAATTTGAAATTTTAAGTTGTAAAACTCGTTTTGTGGTCTCATCTGGCGCAAATTACAACTCAGAATTTTTGCAGTCTGTTAAAAAGATGAAGAATATCAAACGAATCCATAAGAATCAATGAGCAAATACGTTCGTGAGGGCAGATGATAAACTAGTTTCGTTATAAATTACAAAGTCATGATGCACATTGCGAATAGAAGTTCTGCTGAAGAAAAAGGGGCATTCTTCTCCTTACGAAGTGATTTTCTTTGTTGAAGAGAAGAAAAGGCGACCGTAGGAAAGTTACCTCACGAGAAACACTTTTTTATCGCTTGAAGAGTATGTAAAATAGGGCCATGTAAGGGCATGTAATCACGAAAAAAATGTGGAGAGGGCCAGATTTTTGCAACCGCAGACGGCTCTATAAGACGAGAGGCCAAATGCCCCTTCTAGGTATATAATGTGCCTCTTCTTTGAACAAAGTATTCTCTTCTCTATTATGTGCCCCATCAGACAGTCAGAGGCAAAAATACATAAGAAATAAACAAAGTAACAAAAATAAAAGAAAACACAGTAGAGTGACGAATGTGAGGTTTCACTTCACTCAGTATGCATGGTATGGGTCAAACCAAGATAAGGCACATTCAACTTAGAACAAGCCATATTTGCCTTCAATTAAAATGGGGGGTGGGGCAAGACAGAAGCATGGCATAATTTTGCTACCCACATGAGGGCATTAAGAAGGAGAGCTAAATGCCCTTTTTTAGAGCACAAAATGCTTGTTGAATTGTAAGCTAATACGTGCCCACGTTAGGGGCCATGCCCCCCAAAAATAAAATGAATATAAAAAAGAAAAATATCGACAAAAATGAGTAGACTAAAAAAGCGTCATTTCACAAAGGGCACATTTTATTTCCTGAAAAGGGCATTTTTTTTGCTATCCATTTTTTTTTTTTGGGGGGGGGGGGGGGCAAGTGCCCCCGCCCCCCCCTCCCCCCGGTTCCACCGCCGCATTGTTTGACACGTTCCCATCTTTTATATCTTTTAAATTTCAGGTTATTTCGAAGTCAAAGGCAACTTTTATTGCAAGAAAGATAAGCCATGATGAATGTGGGTGTACCGCCATTTACGAGAATCAACTTCATTGTAACTATATTAGTATATTGTGTAATTTAATTTTGGATCCTGTAATGGAATCCATGATGAAATATTTATTTGGCAGCTGTTATAAGTTCAGTAATGAAAGTGGAGACGCTAGATACGTCCAATTAAGTTCATACAATGGAAACGCTAAAATACGTTCATTAAGTTCATCCGAATGCCTAAAAAATTGTATTAACTTGGAATTTTAAGTGATCACTAACACTCTAAATTGTTATTCTGGTAGTTGTCAAATGAAAGAGTGTCATGTAATAAAACATCATGAAACTCTCAAATATTTTTTTAAAGGCATGTTACAACAAATTTGATCATGCAGAAAGTTCCCTGCAACCTCTTTAATCAAACATGTTTTAAATGTGAATATGTAATTTTGCAAGGAATAACAATGAATGTATTTTAAAGTCGAGTTACAGGAATGTTCTGTGGTTAACGTTATTTTATGTTGTGGAATAAGTAGAACAGTCATTCTTGTAACCAATCTTGCTGAATTTCTTTTTGAAAATAGCGCCATCAACGTTGTTTGTACTGACTGGTTAAACAACTCCGCCGTTGATTTACAAATAACCGTCTCCACGAAAATAATTATAAATTAATACATTAATAAACAAATAAATAAAAAACAAATAAGTAGGCCTAATTTGCCAGTTTGTTGCCAGGGGTTCGTTGTCATAATAAGCAGCTGCATGTGGGACAAAAAAAACAAGAATTAAGTGATGAATATATAATTCTTGAATACTGTGACAGCGGTTGCTCTGGGACGATAATGTTCAAAGTAGTTTTATGGTGAACGCAACTTTGAGGACACAGGCCAAAATTGTTATTCTAGTCAGATGTGAATAAATTTTTGCAATTTGTCGAATCAATAACGAAAACGATAGCTCATTCAGAAAGTTCTTCATCTGACACTGACTTCGGGGAATGATGTATCCTGTCATATGGATTTTCTTTTTTGTCAGATTTGAATGAGATATTTCAAAATGTTACTGAATCACTGACGAGATAGTATATGTTAAAATATATATTTCATTTGCTGATGATCTTAATGCAAGAAAATGAATAATCAATATCAAGCAAAATATCAAACAACTGGGATGATTATGTGTCAGTGATTACGGTAAATATTATGTACTATAACTTGTTCTATTCATATTCTCAGATAGCGCTGTAGAGGTTTCAAATAGTATATGTCATTATGCAATACACTTTTCATACATAAGTGGATCTGCGTAATTTTTAGTGATAAGCAGGGTGGCCCAGAAATAATACAACACATGCGATCGCTAATTTCTTCAACATAATCGGTAAAATGTCAGTGTTTTTTGTTTCGTTGTGTAGAACATTCTTTTCCAACAAAATGATACCATGATCATTGATTTTTAGTCAGGCGTTTGGATCCTAAGGCAATTTTTCTGAGACAATGTCATTTCCCAAATTTCCTATATACTTTTTCAACTCCATCGATCCTCGGAACATCGAGATTTTCTCGCGATATAGCGTGCCATAAAGACAAACCGCAATTCCTCACATTGTCTTTATTTTTATCAAAGCGAGGGCATTCCTTCGGTTTTTCTGCGTATGGCTTATTCTATGGCACGCTGTTACGATCGAATATTTCGATATTCCGAGGATCGGTAGAGTGGAAAAAGTAGGAAATTTGGGAAATGACATTGCCTCAGAAAAAATGGCCCTATGATCCAAACGCCTTTCTAAAAATCAATCATCTATGATCATGGTATCATTTTGTTGGAAAAAAAATGTTCTAACCAATGAAAAAAGCCAGTGATTATATTTTGCCGATGATGTAGAGTAGCGATCGCAAGTGTTGCATTCTTTTGGCCACACTGTATAAGTGACCTGGACTATTCATGTCAATATTTAACGTTGATTCTGAAATTTTGGGGGTCTGTGCAATTTAAAGCAGATTTTCCAGGCCGTATATATACACAGTGATATTCGGTGGGGACCCCAAAACATAAACGTGCACCTGTACCCGTCTTCAAACTGTGTGGAAACAATTTCGTGCAGACCGCCACTAACGGTATCACGTATATAGCGTACATAATCTCGAGACCTTGCAAGTTTCGATTTACACATATTTATTTACTACCCCCCCCCCAAAAAAAAAAAATAAATAAATAATAATAAATAAATAAATAAATGAAATAAAAAAATAATAATAATAATAAAATAACAATTTCAGTTCACGGTTTGTAAAATGCGATGAAGGTTGTTCTCTTGTGTTTTATTGCACTGCCAAAAAATATAATTATATTCATGAAAATCATGAAAAATTACGAGCCACTGCACGTTACAAAATATTGGTGTTGAAAAACGAATATCGTTTGATTAATCGTGTTTTTAACTCTACACATACGTAATTCACAATAACGCCTTGTAGGGGTTACTTATTATCTGGGTATTTTTAAAGGAATATGTAGCTGGCAACTAACAGGAATAATAATGAAAAAAAAAATGACATTGTGAGTATTGTGAGAATTATGGTACACGGTGATAAAGAAAACCTAAGCAAGGGGTAGTGTGTGACACTTACCCTCAGCGAGGCCCTATCAATTAGTAAATTTCTGTTAATTTTACGTCTTTGTGAAATTTTCCATAGAACAAGATCACTGACACAGCTACCGGGGGAGGGGGGGGGTAGCTTATTGATTCAATAAGTGCAAAAATTAATACGGCGCGACTAACATGCGTCGGGCGGTCATGCATCGGTCACGTCAGGTCAACTCAAGGCCAGCGCACGTGCGATCTGATTGGGTGACAAGACCCGACAGTTACCTCAAAAATCTTTCTTAACTTATTCCTGTTAGTTGCTGGCTACATCTTCCTTTAAATATGATTTTGTAAAGTAAAATGGAAACATGCATGGCCTTGGAGCAATTGCCATGAAAAGACTCCATCAAATGTTAATATACTGAGATGTCTTAAATATTTTTGTTTCTGTTTGTTCCGTTATCTTATAATGATTTTTTGTTTGTATTTATAATTAAAGTTCTTGCATTTGTTATTCATTAATGCCTTCTGTAGTATTAGCTTCCAACTGAAGTTGTGCTGCTGCTGCGGGAGGTGGTGGTGGTCGTCGTCGTCGTCTTTGTTATAGTTGTGGTGATTGTGGTGGTGGTTGTCAGTGGCGTCGGCACGTTTCACGAAGTTTCACGAAGATACAAGCCATTGCGCAAGGGCTCTAGAGGCATCTGTCACGACAAAATGCTCTGCCACTCCAATGCTTTGTCTTCCGTGTACAACATGCGAATCGCCATTTCTGGTTGGGTTGTATGGTGTTAGTTGTGGTGGGATGGTGGTGTGGGGTCGGCTGTGGTGTAAGCGTAGGTAAGCTGCGTTGTGTTGGTATGTGATGTTGGATTGTATGGTCACGGCGTTGACTGCTACCGTGTTGGAGGTGGTGGTGAGTGTCTGTGGTGGTCGTGGCAGGTGCGATGCGTGGTGGTTCAGTGTGGTGACGATTATGGTCATTGTACGGCTGGCATTAGTGATAATGGTGGAGACGG
>JZLH01S0628564.1:151031-164341 GCA_001188425.1 Eucidaris tribuloides | reverse complement strand
TAGTTTAGTACTTACAAATGGTGTGTTGAAAGTCTGAGATCCATACGTCATGAATTTGTTGTTTTATGAGAAAAACTAATAACGACATGTTACCAGAATGTTGTTCTTTCTGTGAGTTTCAATTTTGCTCAAAATGCGAATCGCGGTTACTGTGCACCGTAGCAAGACGAGCGCAGCCCTCTGATTGGTTAATGGCTATCCCCTGCGCGACCTTTGGCGACCTTTGGCTAACGGCTGATCGGACCATTTTGGAACGGCACGTGCACGTTTGACGTCGCGGATTTTTTAAAATTTGCTCCTGAGCAAATGGAAAAAGGATGAAGTTTAACCGTCCAGATTTTAACCAAAACTCAATATTTTACCCCAAGTCTCTATGAGAGGTGTTTATTTATATTAATCTTCACATTGGATATGATTTCAGCTGATTTGATTCATATAGATGTTTTTTGACGTGCAAATCAATAACACAATCTTTAAAGGTTTAGGAAGTACCATGTAGGAAGTCCATAAAGGAAACAAAATAATTGTAGCATATGCAATATCATGCTCAACATGTACATGTATTGAGTTGTGTTTAGCGCTAGCCTGAAGCGGTTGTTGCACAAGTACATGTACTTATGTAGTACAAGATGTCATTAACTGCTCTTGTATAGAGTCCCTGTATAAATGTATGATTTAATGGTTTCCTATGTCATACCCTTTCAGGAGAACTGTATTCAGTTTTTATTATTTTCTTTTCTTTGAGGGGGAGGGGTGCGTCGTTTATTTTTTGTCACAGACTGACGATCACACTTGGGGGTCAATAGAGTTGAACTCCATCTTGTGGCTACAATCAAAGTCAATTTGTCACAGTGCAATTGGTTGGAATGGCTTGAAAAGTTACTCAAATCTGATATATCTATAGATCAACAAACCTTTGCTGAAATTGATACTGTTTGCACAGTTGGCAATACATATTTCCATTACTCATTGCACCTCAAATGAAAGTCTGGAGTTAGTCTTGGTTCCAGACCAGGCAACTTTTTTTCTTTTTTTTTACCACCAGAGTACTAGCTACACTCACTTTCTGACTTTTAGATTCATGCTTTTTAAACCATACATGCACTGACTAAAGAACATGGAAGTCACCACACTAGTCTTAGTTCAAGGCAGTTAATTGATGATACCAATCTCTCGAGTATACGCATACATGTATAGCCTATGTTAGGTTCTTACATCTGGAAACCAGACGAGTCTGGAGTATGTCGTAGGCAACACTTCAATTGCAGCACTGATAGAGAAGTAAAGACACAATAATATCAAATAATATACTGTCAATGTTGAAATGTATGTTTGAATTATAGAAAATACATACTTTATGTATCGTCGGTTGTCCGGCAGAAGGGCCCATATGTTCCCAGCAGAAGGGCCTTAACATTTAATTTCTCTAATTTGAAACCATAGGCTTTTGTCATATGAAATCAAAGTAGTGTGATATCTTTAGATCCTTCTGTCTGCTGGTTAATTGCGAATATCAAGTAAAGCAATATTTCTCATATTAGAGAAAATTTACTGTTTTGGATCTTCTGCCAGGAACATATGCTGAAAAACTGACGTTATACCATACATACATTGTATACACATGCTACATACAGTGTAACAACACTCTATGATCAGAAACTGTTCGAAGTATTTTACCTAATATTTACATGATGCCAAGACCACTTCTGGTAAACTAACTTCAATTTGTGTTGTTGAATATTCTGTATTTGCTATACCCTTATCTTGAACATTCAAATTGGTCTGACTTAATGTTTGTTATTTGTTAAAGTGGAAACCATGTGTCCGATAAGTAAATATGTTAATCTGGTAGGTGTGGAGTGGGTCAGACTGTCCAAAACCAATTCACCAAACTCATTTGTTTGTCATGTCAATATTTACTGATGTGCAGAGCAAAATAAAACACAAACAAGTTCATTCAATTTTTTAGTGAACATGCTTCATTTGGAGTTTTGCACAAACAAATATAATTCAGTAATGCTTGAATTTGTATAAACTGTAGATACATGTACCTTTATTGACCAGGGTCCATGTTTTTCATGATTTTTCTACCTTTCTTGAATGATGGTCATTTTGACATTCCAGAAAAAAAATAGATGATAAATTTCGAAACATAGCACACCCATAAGGATTATTCTCTGATCTTTCATTGTATAGAGCACTAGTCTAGATATTGAAACCCAAATTTTGTATGTTTGTTTATAGCAGATGTAGTACATTCTCTTCATGCCCAAGGCATGTAGATTCAAGCTACATGTACATGTAGCTAAACATAAGTGTATGTTTCAAAATATTTTTAAGTATGAATATGTAATATCAGATTAATGTCAAAGAAATATAGATACCTCAGAAGAAGGCTGATAATTTTGGAATGAAATACATTTGGGTCATATGGATGATGGAGTGTATAAAGTCTTAGGATGTTCCATGGTACAAATATGTGTAAATGTACATTACCCTAAATCTCTTTTTTGTGCTCTTGTGACAGGCATAGAAGGGAGAACTTTGTATTCGACATTTAAGCATTCCAACCTTAGCATCCCCTTCTTTTTCCCACACCAGCCTGAAATTTTGCATTAACAGTATGTTTATACGAAGGCATGGAACCTGACTCTATCAAGAATCCTTTAGAGTAAAGTAGTCTTAGTGTACATTACAGGAGTAGATATTATTTTTGTAAGCTACTAGTCATTTCAAAACATTGGGCGTAGCACACATTTCTGTACTACTATCACATACCTGGCATTTTTACTAATTGAATCGTAAATATCAAAACTGTTACTGGTATGAGTTGGAATAGAATGTTTTGATCTCTTCTGGGGGAAGGTGTCCATTTTAATGTTACGTTTCCATGACAACATGCAGGTGTTGTGCTGTGAAGTGACAATTGAAGTGGTTTTTCAAGTATACACATGTGATGAATGCGTATCTTCATAATAAAATCAATTACATACCTGCAAATAAGTCATAGAAAATATATCTTGTTGATAGGTCAGCATACATAGACTTTATGTAGATACTTCTTGATACATCTCGAATGATTTTGGGAATTTATCAGAATTTTAGCACGGTGTACTAGAGATTTTTGACAATTTCACAATTTTTTTGTTCATCTTACTGTCCAAGTATGAAATTGGAATTCTTGTTTTCACTCATTGAAAACAAGAGACAAGATACATCTTGTTACAGAGTCTGTGGGAAGTGTTTGAGAGTAAAATTGAACCGTCTTTAATGGATTAATATTAATCACTCAACTTTATTGACAGCTCAGCGGACAGGAAAATATTGTTCAAAATTGTCAGCAATGTATAGTATTTAAATTGTGTGTTGTAAAAGAAAAAGTGTTTAGACTTTTGCTGTATTTTCCATTTCTTTTAAATAACATGGCAGCATACATGTTGTTTTCACCAATATACATGTACTAAGCGTATTTCTCCCCTTTCTTTGTCTGACATATTGTCGTGCTAAAATACCAAACTGCAGATCTGGTAGATGACGATAATTGTCTGGGACTGCATGAACTTCAGCAAATCCATGAAAAAGAAAGAAAGAAAGAAAAAAGGGGGAATGAAAAGCGGAGGTGTTATACTAATACGTTTAGCCCCTGGCAAAACTGTCAAACCCAATTCACTCTAACACCTTTTGGTTGATGACCTGAACTATATTATAACTAAGATCCGACGCTTGGCTGCCTTTGTAATAATATTATAATGGATGCTTCAATTTAGTGATATAATGAACTGTAGATGGCTGAGTTAATTCTCCTTACAATTTTTAACTACATGTAATTGGCTATGGGATCCTGGTGTACCCTCACCTTGTATTAATTCAATGAGGATTACAGATTCTCAGGGGCAATGGGTTAACATTTATTATTCTTGTGTCATTTTGTGTGTTGTACATGTGTTGTACAATTTTTCATAAACACATACATGTACAATGTACATGTATGTGTTTATGAAAAATTGTGAATTATGTGTGTACTTGGGCATAAAAAGCATTTGCGACAATGAATATTATTTGTAATAGTAGTTGAAATATTGAAGCTAATGATAATAAAATGATATTTTCATGCTTTATCTGCAAGTTGTCTGAATCAGCAAGTCTACTGTATGTGATTGAATGGTTTAGGATAAGAAAACCGGCAAAATCAATCAAAACAAAAGTAAAAAAAACAACAACAACAAAAAAACCCCACAAACCACCACCAACAAAACAGGTTGTATAAATGCAAAGCTACATGGATAACTTTGTCTTTGTAAAAGCATACATCTATGATAATAACAGTGGCTCTAATAGTCAGTACATGCAAATGATGAAGTGTACATTTGAAGTATAAAACAATATCCTTTATCATTCTTCTTATGAAAGAGTATCACAAGACCATGATTAACTGAGCAAAAAGAAGACAGAAATCATAATGAGATGGATTCTACATATATATAGAGAGAGAGATGATGGTTAGTATTCATTCTTTGCAATATACTGCAATTCCCATTTCTATAGATAACCGTCATCCATGAGGATTCAACAACCTAAAAATCTCCCCGTTTGTGCCTCATTTATGCGAGGCATCATGGCATTAATAATGCAAACCAAAGACTCCGTCTGGGCATACACAGATCGATGAAGACAAGTCCTTAGAATTGATATGCACAGGCAGACAGTACAGTGAGGTGTTTGCTGTGCCCCCAAGTTAGTTTGATCTGACACTGCATTACAAACTGAGAGCCCCTCCCTTGAGGAGAGCAGCTAATTGACCTGCATGGGTGTGCCTCAAGGAAGAGGACTGAATCTGTACATATTGTACACAGTACATACTGTATCACTATTAAGTATATTGCACAGAATAAATGAAATGTCTTATACCACATGTATATCTGCAACAGTAATGTTTACTACAGATACTGTAGTGTACATATGTGAGAATATTATTTTTTTCTGGGATAATTATTTTGTAATTTGTGCTTTACTATATATTGCTATTTTGATTTTGATTCATTTTTTAATAGTGTTCATTTTAGTGGCTTTTTCGTACCTAATAATAATGATAATGCTGCTGCTGCTGCTGATGATGATAATATTAATGAAAATTTGATAATAACAATAATAATAATAATAATGATGATGATGATGATGATGATAATCATAATCATAATCATAATCATAATCATAATAGTGATAGTACATGTACTTGTACCTCATTCAATCATTGGGGTTCCTAATTAACACTGGCCCACTTTCCCCATGGGTAGGAAAATTTTGTTCAATTTAACCAGCAAGATTTCAGGAATACTAGATTCTTAAAGACAAAGTGACAAACTGAGTACTGGTTGATGATGTAAAATCTGTCATCAGAGTTCCCCATTTTGTTGGTTTCTAGGTGAAAGCATATTACATTTTTTGTTATTATGGGAATACTTCACATCAAATATGATAAATAGTTGCAGTATTAAAGGTAAATGACATGATTGGGGGTAGTCCTCAACTTGTGCTGAAACTACTCTAGAATCAAGTTAATTATGCAAAGATTCTCCTGTGAAAATCTTGTAGTCAAATGTTGACTCATTCTAAAATTAACAATGTCAATATCACTCGTAGCACGGAAACCTGCTTTGTGGTTCTCTATGGGGCTTATTTTTATCGTCCCCGGATGAAATTAAGATACTCCTATGTTTATGCTTGATTCTCCCTAAGTAAACAAATTACAGACAAATCCTCCCAGGTGGGAGATCCACTCCTGCTAGTGTATAGTTGGTATACATTTCAACTCATTTGGTTCTTGAGGCATTTTCAAGTGTTCCCAATCATGTCACTAACCTTTTAATAACAGTTTCAAAAAAGGTGAATTTTCTGCTGCTGCCCATAGTGTTGCCATATTCACAATTAACATTGTGTAGAGATTTTTGTGTAACATGATGTGTTGTGCTGTTTTTAGCTACATGTACTCTCTTCTGTACTGGAGTGACATTTTCAGAATATGTCCATCTCTTTTATGATGATTTGAAGTCTACTTCAATTTTTGTTCTGCAAGTACTCAATCTTATCTTTAACCTTTGGTGTAAATTCCCTTTAACAACTGAGCTGTGTAAACCATTGTTTCTTTAATTTGTACATCATTTTCAGCACCTTGAAGATGCTGCTTACTTGATAATAGGAATCAGTGACTTAAAGTGGCATTCCTGTCATGTTCATTCACCCATCACAAATGGAATTGGTGTTCCTGCAATTGACATTCTGGTATGGTTCACTGCCATCACCTTGTAGATTTCACATTCCACCCAGCCTTGATAAATATCCATCCTATTCAGAACGTCTTAGCAATCTCTGCTGATTAAAGCTTATGGCGGCATACAGTGTATCGTCGCTGGGCTGTTAAAACCTCGTATCTCAAAGAAGCAAAGTTTTCAGGAGAGCAGAAAAACATTCTTATTTTAAAAGATTTTGTGCGTAGGCTGTTATTTGAACTTCAATATGAAATGGTTGAAATACACAAAGAATGATTTGGAAGGTGGGAAATTGAGTTATAAGTTCTTCCAACTAACGTTAAATCCTGAAATGAGATACGAGGTTTATTATAAGATTAATTTTGACATGATGTTTCTTTAGATATGCAACTCATATGCTGATTAATAAACTTCACATTTATCAAAATGTATTTCCAGATTTATATAAAAAAAGTCATTTTCATCAAAATTTGAGATACAGGGTTTTATTAGACCATAAAACATGTAAAACCCTGTGACATCACGGGCTGTGAAAACCTTTATCTAAAAAAAAGCATAGTTTTCAGGAGAGCGAAAAAAAAAATCCTATTTTAGCAAATTATGTGCATAGGCTATGTTATTTGCACTTGAGGCTATGTTTGATAATCAATTTGATATGAAATAGTTGAAATGTATGAAAACTAATTTGCAAGGCACGAATTTGAGTTATAAATTTTTCACACTAAATCCTAAAATGAGTTACAAGGTTTACAAAAAGATTAATTTTGACATTATTATTTTTTTGGGATATGCCACTCAAAAGGGTATGAGGAGATGAATTACACCTTAAACTTCACGTTTATCAAAAAAGTCTTTTTCACCAAAATTTGAGATACAAGGTTTTATCAGCCCAGCAACAATATACATCCAATGTCATTGTCAGAGCTTCCAAATTGGATCCACTTCATGCATGCATGCATCCAATTTGAATACTGTATTAGGGTGACTCATGGTGGGGTACATCGTTTAGTCTAATTTGGTAAATTATTTAATTACATCTAGATTCCATATCCTGTAATTGTCCCCAAAGTTCATAATCCCCATTATTAAGATTCATATACCACAATATCATGATGCGATGAGTTGTAAGACTGGCATTAACCTTTTAAGAAATTCTGATTTAGAATATGGTTCATCGTGATTAGGAGCATAACCTACAAGAATGAATGTACATTGCCAAGGTTATAATCTCACCTGTATGTACAGTACCTTTAGTACCGTACATTTGTAATTACAACATTTTCTCTTTTTTTTTGATAAATCTTTTGTTGTTGCTACTGTTTTCAGTTAATGATGTCTACATATTCTTCATTTATCTTTATTATTGTGGTCTTGAAAATATGAAATTAGTAATAAGTTTATGTCTTTTCATATTGTGTACAAAATGGACAGTGATACTTAGGCCAACATTTCATCAGTAAACAGAGGAAAATGACTTCAGTTATGTCATTTGTATTCAAAAATGTCTATCGCCTGCTCCTTACATTTGCCAGTGTTTGAAATCTACACATGTGATGTTAGTAGCCCTATACAAGGATATTTCAAGGAATTGTAACAGAATTACATGTATATCAAACAAACATTTGCTGGAAAACACAAACAACAACAGAAAGCAAAGCAAAACAAAGCAAAGAACCAAAAAAAAAACCCAACAAAAAACTAGCATCATATGATGATTAACTCTTAATATGCCAAGGTCGCAGGCCTGGACTGCACCAGAAAATACACATACATGTAATGGTAAAAAGCAAAAGAATGCCATTTGTTTACTACAGTATAGTCTTCCGAAAAATCATGATTTTCATTGGTAGTAATTGAACTACTAAGTTTGGGATTTATTCAGACATACATTGTACATGTACTTTGTATTGTAAGTTGTAATTTTATGTTTTCTCTCAGGTAGCCTATACTTAGATTCAAATCTCAATGAAAACCACATTAAAAAGGTCAAAATAATTACCCCAACAATGGAATACCTTACG
This sequence comes from Eucidaris tribuloides, assembly GCA_001188425.1. NCBI lineage: Eukaryota > Metazoa > Echinodermata > Echinoidea > Cidaroida > Cidaridae > Eucidaris > Eucidaris tribuloides. Next base: position 156,054 of record JZLH01S0628564.1, on the reverse strand, counting down.
TAAACAGCATTAACTCTTATACCTTGCATATAGGGAAAATTAATTGAAAAAGAAATAAAGAATAACGCAGTGATGGATTGATGTAAAATATGATGACTGAAAGGGTTTCACTGCTATTGTGATAATGTATGGGGTGTCATCAATCAGGAACTGTATGTATTCGCTGTCTTTCCGTGAAGGTCACAACCAGTGCACTGTAAGTATGGTATAGACTTTTTGAGGAATAATACAATACCTATTTACTGATTAAAATATGAGGAAAATTAATTTTCACGCCCATAACTATTGGGATCAGGAGGTTTGAATGAAACCCCTGCTGGCGAGCAGAGTCTTCTTGAACAAAAAAAGTATATAGATACTGTATATACCCCACCCAGACCTTACCCTATCCATATGTTTCATTCAGAAAGATCTTATACATGTATTTCCCATTTTCACCCCCCCCCCCAATACAAATCCTAGTTATGTGCATGGTTATCATTTAATTAAATTAGTCAATTTACATTTTTAATATTTAGTAATAGAAAAATTTTCAAGTAATGTTTAAAGTTGGGGATCATTTTTTGTGATAGTTTGCAATCTGCAGTATTGAATGAAGATGCTTCTAATTAAAAGTGTCTCATAATATTGTGCAATTTGCAGTATATAAAAAGCTCCAACGTATGCCTATTTTTGCAATTAGCATAAAAGCTGCAATTCATCAAAACGCTGTACACACATCCAAGATGGAATTATCTATTGATTGGTTGACTTAGAGAGTGAGAGAGAGTTGAGTACACTCTCAGCCATGTGAGTCATTTCGTGTCTCTTGATACGTACACATTGTCCAAATGCCAGGATGTAGGTTTCAGTACTGATAACGCATGATACATGGACTTGTCAAACAAGCAATAATGGAGGCACATTCATTAAATACTGCTGGGGATAACGGCGAGTGTTTGTCGCAGAATCGATCATCGCGATTACTTGTATGGTGAGTAAATCAGAATATGCCGGATATTGACCTCTTATGTTACAGGGAAATTTTCTACCTAGGTTTTAATATAATAGAAAAATTTTGTTAATCCACAGCATTTTTAGAAATCCAACATTCAACGTTTGGCCAAACTTGGTTAAGCTTTTTGAGAGATATGATTTTTCAATAATTTGAATAAAATAATCTGTTTGTTGTCCTTGTAGATGCATCTGTGTTATAAATCTGTGATGTCACACTAAAACACAACAGAATATTATTTTTGTTTGAAATTTCTGTTTTCTTGGCGATCAACATACTTCATTATGACTTACATGTAGTAATGTACCTCATAACTAACCCCTGTGAAGATGTTTCGATTTTGCTCTACCGTGCATTTTCAATGTAGAAATATCTCATTCTCTCTTCAACGGGTTAAAGCACTGATTAACAATGTTTCCAGTTTAAAAATCTGAGCTACATGATTCCCATGCCTACTAGTGTCTTTGATACAGTCTAAAAATGGAAGCCCTGAAAAAATTGCAGTGTAAACAATCATTAAGTGCTTTAAAAAGTGAAAATCATGAGAGACCATTCAGCTTTTTCTCCATAGACTGCTGTGTTGCAGAATTCCTATCGCCCGATATAAAATTAATGTGCCAATTTGTATCTGCACATAACTGTACTAGGACAGCATAACTGTCCAAACTTTTGTTCTAGGGTGTTTATTGTCCATTCAACACTGTCAGATATGTCAGATAGCAAAAGTTCGACAATTTTTTAATGGGTCTTCCACAGTGTTATATAGTGTCTTTAAGGCATGCAAATTTATATCAGCACATGCACGTCATTGTAACACAGAATCAAGGATGGGAGATGTTCAAAAAAGAAAATGACATTTGTGAAAATCTTATGTTCAGATTATATGAGAGTATCTGCCTAAATACTATGAAGATTTATATTTTGGAGAGAATACAATTATGATAGCTTTTTAAGCAAATTTGCTCAATTTGGATAGATTTTCTTAAAATATTCTTGATTCATGAATTCAGATACACTTATGTGGCGAAAAATCCCCTTAAATAAAATGGGAGTACCATAACAACCTGTTCTGTCAAAGATTGTATGTATTGTTGTGTGAAATTCAGTCAACATATGATCATGGCTTCGAGAAGTGGCCTTAAGCAAACAACATACATGGCATTGTACAGAAGTGAATAATATGGCGATAATCAAAAATTGTTATGTGCAATCTTATTGATTTGATTAAACACAACAAAAAAAAAAGTAACTACCCCCCTTTTTCAAGCATACCATACTTTTTAAAGAAAAGGTTTTGAGCCAAATATTTGGCAACAGGTGTTTTTGCAGCTGATACTACTTCTGTGTTGAAAATGCGGATTGATCCGTCAAGTCATCGCATGAGTGAGGCAATATTAAAGGCAAAAATGTCACTTTTCAAAAGTCCACAAGGGTCATTTGAGGAATTTGTGATGCAGGATCTTTGACAAATTCTGTTCTGTTGAGAATGCATTAAGTGCTATTTATGCTTGATACAGCTATCATTTGACCCTCTGACACCCTTTTTGCCGCATTTTCGATCTTTTTGACGCTTCACTGAGCTCAGTGAAAAAATTTCCATCCTCCTCAGTTTGATAATTGGAAAATCCATTTAAGTTTATTGAAATTGAAATCCGATATTTTTCAGCGAATGTACTCTTTATATGTTAACGAACATAAGGGTTGTTAACCATGTCATGGTCAGTGAGCACACTTATACATGTAACTGGAAGCAGAAAATACCATTATTTACCATTATTTTGGCATAAGAGATGACTGCTGTGACTTTTGAAAAGTGGCATTTTGCCTTAATGCATGCTCACTCATGCATGTACTTGACAGATTAATCTTATTTCCACACAGAGGTTAGTCAGTCAGTGAAGGAATGTTCCTGTCAAATTATTTTGCTAAAACTTATTTCGTTAAAAAATTATGGTAGTTTGAAAAAGGGGGTAGTTACTTTTTTGTTGTGTGTACTTGACCTTGCTGTGAAGTGAATTCAGTGGTGTGATGGATGGGTTCAAGGAAAGATGTAAAAAGTGGGGTTGTGTTTGGAGGTTGTATGATAGGAAGATCTTTTGAACCAACTGTATATTATTTACTTCAGGTGCAAATTGTTCCCTTTTCATATGCAGATTAATTTTTATCAAAAGTGATGGCATATATGGTGGATATGAAGTCTTCAAGATCATGTCAAAAGTTTGTTACATGTAATATAATTTGGTAACTTGTCAGTGTGAAATCTGACCAGTATACTAGTAAGTTCTACAGAAGTGCTAAAGTGATATAAGCTGGCTCCAATGTCATCTTACACTGATTCAATTACAATCTAGTTAGTTTGGTTTCACTGCTTACTTGTAGCCCTGATTGAGTAGTTTACTGGTAACAATGTGACGCCTTTGCATGGCTTCATACTGTAAACTAGAGTAGCCTAGGGTACATGTATATCCCATACACCTATTCTTTCAGACACTAGTAGACCCCCCCCCCCCCAAACAACAAAAAGGAGAAGGATTTAACGCTTTCAAAACTAGTGTTTATCCATTTTTCTTTGCCAGAAATCAATGTCATTAATCTAGTTTTTGACAGCTATAGCTAGTTATGCTGTCTGAAATAGTTGACGATTGTCTTCTCTTCTTCCTAGTAGAAGTAATAGTAGAAAGGAATGATACTTATTATTCTTATGTAGAAAATAGAAATTATTATCAGTAATCATGGATTTGACAGCTATCTAGTTACTTGTATTGTCTGCAAAAAAAAATGATGACCTGCCAATCAAAATGTTGATTTCATGCATGACGGCCCCATTCAGAAATGTTGAGTGCATACTTACCCCAAGTTCAATGCTTGGAAAATCTGGCTGAACTTTGTGAGAACTCTAACCTGTTATCAACAGCGGAAGGAAGTACATTGTGATAAATCATTGCATATATTTTAAAGTGACAGAATATGTCTGATAGCTTCATGGTGTTTTGTGATAGGTATATGTTTCTTGAATAAAGAAGTAATTCAAACAAACAAAACCTGTAAATTTACAAATATGAGGACTGTAACTCAGTGACCCTATTCAGACCACAAAGTAAACTTGTTTCCACAACGTGTTTGTTTTGGTGTAAAGGGGACTTTCGGAAACCAATTCTGCAGGTGGGCCCAAACCAGATTTTGGAATGGGTTTAGCAAAACCACATCAATTAATGTGGTTTCTTGTGATTGGGAACGGTTAATCATGACTGATGTTAAATCCATAAATGCAGATTTAATGACACCTGTTTGCTCACTAGAAGTGCTACTACCGCTTACTCCAAATTGTTGCAAACGTAAATTTGCATACTGGATAGGTAATGAAGAGATGATTTTGATTAATTGCATTACTGCTGGAAATGAATCACCTTTGATAGAATTGCAAGCCAGTCTATTTTAACTTAGAATGCTATATTTGCATACTGGTGGGAATGCCATATTTTTTCCTTCAAAAATGGGAGATACACTGTTGGGTGCATGATCTTGTCTCACCTGCATACAGTGGAGCACAACATAGCCTAGACTCGATTCCAGACCATACATGTACGACTGTTTCTCCCTCCGTGTAGCAGTGCAAAGACTAGTCTTAGTTCAAGACAGTTAACTGATGATGGTAGGCCTAATTTCTCTAGGAAATAGGATAAGTTCTTGCGTCTGGAAGCCAGACTAAACATAGCCATCAACATTTCCAGACCAAGTGTCATCAACTACAGTGTATCTTGTGTATGCAAGAACTTTCTACAGCTTTGAGTTGGAATTACCAACTTCATACCAGAGGTACCACTGAAGTCTGAAGGCTCATGTTGTGCTTGAATGTGGGTCAAATTGTCAAAGGTCAATAGACTTTCCCTGTAGGCATACTTTCAATAAAGTTTGTATACATGTATGATGTACATGCAACTTTGAAGGAGGATGACCAGTATTTTACCACTCTCTTAAAGGTTAGTGACATGATTGGGAACACTTGAAAATGCCTCAAGAACCAAATGA